>WNWK01031259.1:0-22834 GCA_009830355.1 Cherax destructor
AACAGTGGCTCGTAAGACGTATATATACGACTGAAACTGTCAAAGGGTTAAACAATTTGGTTGTATCAGTCAGAGGTAAAGTACTTTACATGTACAGTGGACCCCTGGTTAACGAAAGGTTTAGTTAACGAAAAAATCAGTTACCGAAAGCTTTTTTCACTATCGGTTAGCGAAAAAAGCTCGGTTAGCGAAACGTATTAGACCTGGCCGCCTGGCCTGCGTCTGCGCAAGATGCCAGTGTAGCGTTGTTTACCATTGAGAGAACATTACCTAGCGCGCTCTTTCAAACATTCACATTACATTTGGTGTCTTTTTTGGTGGTTTAGTGATTGTCACTGTGAAATAAGTCACCATGAGTCCAAAGAAGCTTCCTAGTGGCACCCCTGTGGTAAAGAGAGTGAGGAACACCATTGAACTGAAGAAGGAGATTGTTGAAAAATATGAGAGTGGCGTACGTCTGAGTGATCTTGCCAGGATGTAGTACAAGAAAAGTGCATCTACAGTCATCCTTCGGTTTTCGATTGTCCCAGTTTTCGCCGATTTTGGTTTTCGCTGACTTTTTTCGGGGAAAATTTGTCTCAGTTTTCGCCAATTGTCTTAGTTTTCGCCGACCGTATGGGACCTGTCCACCAGTGCCGCGCACATACAAAGGCCGTAGGCCCGCCACCCACGCACATTGTCACGCAGTCTAGCATTGTTTATGCTTGAGTGAACATCACCCCAGGAGTTCATACAAAACATTTATTAACAATTCATTGTTTTTGGCCCTTGATTATTGTGTGTGACTACTAAAAAAGCTACCATGGGCCCAAAGAAAGCTCCTAGTGCCAGTCCTTTGGTAAAGAAAGTGAGAAACACGATGGAGTTTAAGAGTGTAGCAGGCATGCAGGGAGTGTAGCAGGTATGCAGGGAGTGTAGCAGGTATGCAGGGAGTGTAGCAGGTATGCAGGGAGTGTAGCAGGTATGCAGGGAGTGTAGCAGGTATGCAGGGAGTGTAGCAGGTATGCAGGGAGTGTAGCAGGTATGCAGGGAGTGTAGCATGTATGCAGGGAGTGTGGCATGTATGCAGGGAGTGTAGCAGGTATGCAGGGAGTGTAGCAGGTATGCAGGGAGTGTAGCAGGTATGCAGGGAGTGTAGCAGGTATGCAGGGAGTGTAGCAGGTATGCAGGGAGTGTAGCAGGTATGCAGGGAGTGTAGCAGGTATGCATGGAGTGTAGCAGGTATGCAGGGAGTGTAGCAGATATGCAGGGAGTGTAGCATGTATGCAGGGAGTGTGGCATGTATGCAGGAAGTGTAGCAGGTATGCAGGGAGTGTAGCAGGTATGCAGGGAGTGTAGCAGGTATGCAGGGAGTGTAGCAGGTATGCAGGGAGTGTAGCAGGTATGCAGGGAGTGTAGCAGGTATGCAGGGAGTGTAGCAGGTATGCAGGGAGTGTAGCAGGTATGCATGGAGTGTAGCAGGTATGCAGGGAGTGTAGCAGGTATGCAGGGAGTGTAGCATGTATGCAGGGAGTGTGGCATGTATGCAGGAAGTGTAGCAGGTATGCAGGGAGTGTAGCAGGTATGCAGGGAGTGTAGCAGGTATGCAGGGAGTGTAGCAGGTATGCAGGGAGTGTAGCAGGTATGCAGGGAGTGTAGCAGGTATGCAGGGAGTGTAGCAGGTATGCAGGGAGTGTAGCAGGTATGCAGAGAGTATAGCAGGTATGCAGGGAGTGTAGCATGTATGCAGGGAGTGTGGCATGTATGCAGGGAGTGTAGCAGGTATGCAGGGAGTGTAGCAGGTATGCAGGGAGTGTAGCAGGCATGCAGGGAAGTGACCCCAGATAAGGACTTGGTACCTAAATTCCTTATGGAAGGATTCCCCTTCCAAAAATAGGGTCTCTTCCCTCTCCACTCCTCCCTCTCTTCCATCCAGCAACATCAGTCTTCAATAAAGGTAAGTGCCACATAGAGTTCATTCATTTATGCATGTAAATCTATCTTTAACCCTTTGGGGGTCCAAGGGGGGTCTCTGAAACTCGTTCTCAGGGTCCACGAATTTAAAAAAAAAAAAAAAAAAAAAATTCTTATGGAATGATAGAGAATCTATTTCCGATCATAACGCCACAAAAATTATGAAATTTGATCGAAAACTAACGGAATTATGCTTTCGCGAAGTTAGCGGTAGCCATGACACTTACGCATCGGCGATTTCGCCCACTTTGAGCCCTATTTTCGGCACATTGCAATGTTTCAGTCTACTAAAATTAAAGCTATTTCGCTAGAACTCCATTTCTTCTATCGATTGAGTACAAGAAACCGCCTATTTACCAATTTCAACTACCCAAAATAGTGGTCAGAAAATGGCAATTTGGCCAATTTCACACAAATTTCAAACGATGCCAATTTCAAAATAGGATCCATAATAAACAAGACAGACATTCCTGGCACTAAAATAACATCTTCTCTGTTCATTAGTTACGTCTCCAGGCCCCTCTTACATTACTTTTGCTTTCCATTTTGAATTTTTATTCTCACAAAAAATAGAAAATTTATTGTTATGTATACAACTGCATCATTGTAAAAATGGTATAAATAATATCAGAGCACTTGTGCATGAATATTAGACTCGCCAGTTGATGTGTATTGGACGCATGGTGTGATTTGTTTACTTTTGAACATCGTCAAAAATCGAACATTTTCGCTACTTTGAGCTCAATTTCAAGGTACTTGTTATTGTCAAACCAATCAAAATCATCTCTATTTCTGTAATATATCTTCCATTCTATCAAATAAGAACAAGAAAACGAGAATACAACAATAAATACCATACGAAAATAGACTGCAAAGTCGCTGTTTTAAACCAAAACACGGTCAGAGTTTTTTCCTCATTATGCACTGTGTGGTGCAGGAATTTTTTATACTGCGCACACTGACCGCACAGACCCATTCTATCACATCTAGGCCTAACAGCCTGTTTCTGCTTGATTTGAGGGCGCTAGAATTTAGGCGTACTAGTACGTCAATAACCCCAGTGCGTAAGACGTACTAGTACGACCAAAACCCCGAAAGGGTTAAGGCCCCCCCAAATTTTTTTTTCCAAACTTCTGGGTTTCTGGAACGGATTAATTGAATTAACATTATTTCTTAGGGGGAAAATAGTTTTGGTTTTCGCCGATTTTGGTTTTAGCCGATCCATCTGGAACGGATTAAAATCGAAAACCGAGGGATGACTGTACTATCGGCACTATCCTGGCAAAGAGAAATGAGATCAAGGAAGCTAATGCTGCAAAAGGGGTTAATTTGTTAACGAAACAAAGATCGAAAACAGTGGATGAGATTGAGAAGTTACTGATGGTCCTAGTGGGATTAAAAGATCAAGAAGAGAAGTAACCCCAGAGAGGGACTTGTTACCTGAAGTCCTATTGGAGGGGGATTCCCCTTCCAAACAATAACACCCTGCCCCTGTCATCATTCCTGTCTTCCAGATGCCTACAAGTCTCTTCAATAAAGGTAAGTAAATGTGGAACGGATTAATTGTATTTACATTATTTCTTATGGGAAATAAGGGTTCAGATTACGAAAGGTTCGGACTGAGTAATAGCTCCTGGAACGGATTAATTTCGTTAACCGGGGGTCCACTGTATGCTTTTTTTTTCTTAACAAATTTATTTCATTCATATTTTTTTTTCATTACTTGTGATATAAGAATCTGAAATGCTCTAAGCCAGTAGTTCCCAACATGTGGGGTGCAGATCCCTGGGGAGCCACTGAGTTATCATATATGGTTTGCGAAGCATCGCAGCAAGTATTGTTCCTCAAGCCTGCTCTTCATCTGTCTCAATTAATGAAGCCTAAAATATAATAATATTGATAATGATAATTTATTTCAGCATGTTACAATGTTGGTACAAAGGAGAGTGACATTTGGGTGTACATGCCGAAAGCCCTTTTATATGTAGAGCATTTCAAGCAAACTTAAGACTAACTTAAGAATAACAATGAGTAATTTTGTACATAGTCACTTAGGCGAGTGTAATTGTAAATTTAGGAGTTTACAATAAATACAAGAGAACTGAATATGCAATGTGGCTTTAATAAGTTTAATGGAGAGGGAATACAGGTTCAATTATTAACCTAAAGCAGAAACAATGGATTGTTTAACATCTGGGAGGATTACAGATATTGAAAGTAAGCATATACAGTGGACCCCCGGTCATCGGCCATTCCTGATATCGGCCAACTCGGTGATAAGCCGGTTTTTCGGCTTCCGGTGATCGGCCGTTATTTCAGTGATCAGCTGTATGGGATGCGTCTGTCCGCCGGCTGAGGCCGCTTGCACTTCAGTTTGCCTGTGTCTCTCAGTGCGTGAGGAAGCTTCTGCTCATTCATCCAAACATTTCGCTTGTTTTTCGTGTTTTTTTTGTCAGTGCAACTGCGAAAAAAGTAACCATGGCTTCCAAGAAAGTTCCTAGTAAAATTCCTGTGGTAAAGAAAGTGAGAAACACCATGGAATTTAAGCGAGAATTGATTGAAAAATATGAGAGTGGTATGCGGGCGCTGGAACTTGCCAGGATGTATGGGAAAAACAAATCAACTATTACATCCATCCTGGCAAAGAAAGAACAAATCAAGGACTCTAATGTTGCCAAAGGAGTAACTTTTCTAACGAAACAAAGGTCACCAATAATGGAAAATATGGAAAAGTTATTGTTATTGTGGATTAAGGAAAAAGAAATACATGTAGTGGGAGAGAGTGCTGTGGAGTCTATTATTTGTGAGAAGACAAGGCAGTTGCATGAGGATCTTGTGAAGAAAACTCCTAGAACAAGTGCTATTAGTAGTGAATTTAAAGCCAGCAAAGGCTGGTTTGAGAGGTTTAAGAAGTGTAGTAGCATACACAGTGTTGTAAGGCATGGTGAGGCTGCAAGTTCTGACAAATGTGCGGCTGAAACATTTGTTCAGGAATTCAAGGGGTACATAGAGGCTGAAAAATTTGAACCTCAACAAGTGTTTAATTGTGACGAAACAGGCCTGTTTTGGAAGAAAATGCCAAACAGGACCTACATTACACAGGAGGAAAAGGCACTGCCAGGACACAAGCCTATGAAAGACAGGCTAACTCTCTTGTTGTGTAGTAATGCTAGTGGGGATTTCAAAGTGAAGCCTTTACTGGTGTATCACTCTGAAAATCCCAGTGTTCAAGAAAAACAATGTCGTCAAGAATAGATTGTGTGATGTGGAAAGCTAATAATAAGGCATGGGTCACAAGGCAAATTTTCAAAGAGTGGGTTAATGATGTGTTTGGCCCAAGTGTGAAAAAATACCTCCTGGAAAAGAAATTGCCACTCAAGTGCCTCCTGGTACTGGACAATGCTCCTGCACATCCTCCAGACTTGGAAGACCAAGTGTTTAGGGACTTCAGTTTTATAAAAGTGAAGTTCCAGCCCATGGACCAGAAGGGCATTTCTAACTTCAAAAAACTCTACACAAAAGCAGTGTTTCAAAAGGTGTTTTGAAGTGACCTTGGACACTCAGTTGACCCTAAGAGAGTTCTGGAGGAATCACTTCACTATCCTCCATTGCATAGGCCTTATAGGTAAGGCTTGGGAGGGAGTGACTTCCAAGACTTTGAACTCTGCTTGGAGAAAATTGTGGCCAGGTTGTGTCCAAGACAGGGATTTTGAAGAGTTTGAGGCTGACCCTGACCCTGTGGTCTCTATTGTGGCATTGGGGAAGTCAATGGGGTTGGAGGTGAGTGGCCAAGATGTGGAAGAGTTGATGGATGACCACAGGGAAGAGCTAACCACTGAAGAGCTGGAAGAGCTTCATCTGCAACAGCATCAGACCACAGTTGAGGAACTTGCTTCAGAAAAGGAGGAGGAAGAGTGAGTGAAGGAGGTGCCTTCTTCATTGATTAAGGAGGTTTGTGGAAAGTGGAATGATGTGCAAAGTTTTGTGGAGAAATACCACCCTGACCAAGCTGAAACAAGCCATATCTGCAACATGTTTAGTGACAAAATGTTGTCCCACTTCAGGGAAATCATAGAGATGCCAGAAACAGAGCACTCTGGACAGATATGTTGTGTGACAGGGGTCCAGTGACTCTCAAGCTTGTCCTAGTGGCATTAAAAGACAAAGAAGGAAGTAACCCCAGAGAGGGCTTTGCTACCTGAAGTTTTTATGGAGGGGATTCCCTTCCAAACAATAACTCATCCCTCTTTCCTCCTCCCTATCTTCCAGAAGCCAGCATTTGTCTTCAATAAAGGTATATAATACTTATTTAATTGTTGAAAAAATTATTTTTTTGTTGATATTTTTGTCTGGAACAGATTAATTGTATTTACATTAGTTCTTATGGGAAATATTAATTTGATTATCGGCCATTTCGGTGTTAAGCCGAGCTTCTGGAATGGATTACGGCCGATGACCGAGGGTCCACTGTATTGATTATAATGTTTTACCTATGTTCGTGACACTGAGCAAATGCATTTACAGTTTTTACATATATTTATATGGGGATGGGATAAGTTAGATAGATGAGATGTTTTTTAATGGTTGTTTTGAAAATGCTGGCTGAATCATTGGTTCTGGAGATTTCTGGCAGTGTTTTCCAGATTTTGGGGCCTTTTATGTACAGTAGGCTGTCATTTAACACGGTAGTTACATTCCTGAAAATGCCTTGTTAGGTAAAACCGTGTTAGATGAACTGAAAAACTCATGAGAAAAATTGGGTTATGTTCTTGGAAGCCCCAAAAATGCCAAACAATTTTTTTTTAGACCTCCAGATCTTACAAAAATAAAAGGAATATGTAATTATAGTTTTAAGACTACAAATGCAACAGAAATAATAGTATTTCTTACCTTAAATTGTGGGTGCCGGTGTTTGTCGATGATTGTGAAGAGAGTGGAGAGTTATGCTGTGGCCCTACTGGGATGAGGTGGATGGTAGAGGATCTGGTACTGAAGTCGATGGTTGTACTGGAGTGTGCATATATTCTGTAATGGATTTCTGTTCTATTTTACCCTGCAGTACATTATACAACTGACAGTAAGACATCAGCTGCTCTAGACACTGTTTCAGGGTCCTCTTCAATGAAAAAGTCTAACTTTAAGTCATTCAGTAAGTCAGTCAAGTCAGTAAGTCATTCAGTCAATCAGTAAGTCAGTCAAGTCATTCATTCAGTCAGTCAAGTCATTCAGTCAGTCATTCAATCAAGTCAGTAAGTCATTCAGTCAAGTCAGTAAGTTATTCAGTCAAGTCAGCAAGTTATTCAGTCAAGTCAGTAAGTTATTCAGTTAAGTCAGTAAGTCAGTAAGTTATTCAGTCAAGTCAGTAAGTCATTCAGTCAAGTCAGTAAGTTATTCAGGCAAGTCAGTAAGTCAGTCAGCCAAGTCAGTAAGGCAGTCAGCCAAGTCAGTAAGGCAGTCAGCCAAGTCAGTAAGTTATTCAGTCAAGTCAGTAAGTCATTCAGTAAGTCAGTCAGTCCATCAGTCAGTCAGTCAGTCACTCACAAACTCATATTTACCTCATTTCTTGCCACTTTCAGCAACACTGGTATACCTACTGGGTGTCATGATTGCTTGGCAGATACAAGATATGGTAATTAACCCTTAAACTGTCCACATGTAGATATACGTTAGCGTGCGTACTGCTCCGAACGTAGATCAACGTTTTATTTTTCCTTCAAATTTGGCACAATAGGCCTGAGTCACCTAGACATGAGAGAATGGGTCTGTGCACTCAGTGTGCACAGTATTAAAAAAATCTGGGACCACTTAGTACCTTGTGGGAGCACCAGTTCAATTGAGTGCCAACTAGAGCAAATAGCGTGGCAAACACCAGGGATTCACTGATGTCATGTCGCATTAACACTCCCCTTTCAAGAGAAAAGTAAAAATAGGCTGTGGGTGGGTGTGAGTTGGACCTGACTAGCTTGTGCTACTAGGTCTGATGCCATGCTCCTTCCTTCAGAGGATGTGACCTGACTAGGTGGGTCATTGTTCTAAGCTAGGGAGGGTGGTGACATGGACCTGCCTTGCATGGGCCAGTAGGCCTTCTGCAGTGTTCCTTCTTTTTTATGTTCTTATGTATTCAGCAGGCTGGCCGGCTGGCTTTGGCTGTCTCTCTGTCTATATCTCTGTCTATAACTCTATCTATAACTCTGTCTATATCTCTGTCTACAGTAGACCGTCATTTAGCACGATAGTTACGTTCCTGAAAAAGTCGTGTTAGATAATTTCGTGTTAAATAATTAACAGAACTTATGGGAAAAATAGGGTTACATTCCTGGGAGTCCCCAAAAAGCCAAACAAGTTTTTTTTAGACCAACAGATCTTACAAAAATAAAAGTGAATATGTAATTGTAGTTCATTATCGTGATGTATTATGTTGTTTTTACTGCTTAAGACTACAAATGTAACAGAAATAATAGTATTTACCTTAAATTGTGGGTGCTGGTGTTTGTGGATGATTGTGAAGAGAGTGGAGAGTTATGCTGTGGCCCTACTGGGCTGAGGTGGATGGCAGAGGTTCTGGTACTGAAGTCGATGGTTGTACTGAGTGTCTAACTTTAAGTCATTCAGTAAGTCAGTCAAGTCATTCAGTCAGTAAGTCAGTCAAGTTATTCAGTCAGTAAGTCAGTCAAGTCATTCAGTCAGTAAGTCAGTCAAGTTATTCAGTCAGTAAGTCTGTCAAGTCATTCAGTCAGTAAGTCAGTCAAGTCAGTCAGTCACACAAACTTATGTTTACCTCTTTTTATGTGTACAAAGTAACACTTCATTACAGCCACGGGTTATGTCTTGTCTAATATCTTTTTCTTCGTTAATTCTAAGACTTAAATGCTTATAAATTTTCTTGCCACTTTGAGCAACACTTTGATTGCTTGGCAGATACAAGATATATTAATTCAAAGATCAAAACACAATTCACTCTCTCAGAGGATTTTTTTTTGATGCGTATGAAATACGTACGAATGCTGGGATGGTGGGGTCCAGGGTGGCAGGGGATGGCCGGTGATGTCCACCGCTGAACAACAACAAGGCTGCTTGTGGGATGGTTATTTGTTTTTCCTTCCCGCAAACTGTAAGTTTATTCAGGTATACACAGATACAGTTACGAAGATTATCATACATAGCAGCATACAGTGGACCCCCAAGTTTCGTAAAAACTTCACTCCTGAAGTCTGCTCAAGCGTCATTCGAATGAATTTACTCCCTTAAGGAAAATGTCACGAGGTTATCTATTTCAGACCCCAAAAATACACTTCCACAAGCACTTACAATATTATACTTACATAATTACGATTTCCGGGTGTACGAAACTAGGGGTCCACTGTATGTGTAGAGAACCTAGGATAACCTAGGATAACCTTTGTCTGACTTTTTTGGGTTATCCTAGGTTCTCTACACATATGCTGCTATGTATGATAATCAATGTAACTGTATTTACCTAATTGTGGTTGCAGGGGTTGATACTCAGCTCCTGGCCCCGTGTATCTAAATAAACTTACAGTTTGGGAAGGGAAAAAACAAATTCCCTTTTCCTCTAAGCACGAGGATTGGCTTACACTTGAAATCACCTGATGCATTACAAAAGGAGCAAGGTGAAGCGATTGTGAGGGAAAAGTAGAGTCTAATTATGGGTTAAGGTTGTTAGTCTGCCGGCGGTCATTCACGGGTTCAGCCGGTGCTTCCCTCTTGCGGGCAGAAACAGAACCCCCCCCCCCTTTTTGGTGGTAGTTACCTTACCTGGTGAACAGCAAGACTGTGGAGAGTCACTACACCTCCACACTTCTCCTGAACAGGTAAGGTGCTCTACCAGGGGTATTTTTTTTTGTTTGTGGTTGATTTAAAGTTACCAGTAATTTCTTCCAGCTTAAAGTAAACATGTTATCCTTTTTCTTTCTTACGTGTTATGTTTACTTACTTGTGGTAACTATTCGTTATTTTCTTTTATCAGCTCTGCTGGGCCTGGTCAGCTGGTACAGACGCCAGTTTTGAAGGAGCTAGATGTACGTCTCTCTGACTTGGTTTTTGTCTACTCTTCCCTTCTAAATCTTACTACCTCACCAAGTGGCATACGAGAATTCTTAACTACCCAGGATAACCATCCAACATCTCGTCTACACCAGAGACTCAACCTGGGCTTATATTCTCCTACTCTCCACCCTGCCAGAACCACAACGGCCTATTTTTTTTTAAATATTTTATTAAAAACTTAAAATTCTTAGTTTATTTCCTACCCAAGAGTCATTTATTTGTTTTTATTATTTTTTCCATTATATTTGTTCAGGGGGAAAGGGCGTTCCCTGACAATGGCGACCTTGCCAGGATACGACTCTTGAGGCTACATCTTCCTGATGGTTCTACTGATTCGTGAGTATAACATTTAAGATTGAAAAGGGTGAGTTCGTATCTTTGAGGTGTCAAGTCATTACTGGTAGTCTCTTTGACTTACAGTTGTTTGGTTCTTGGGTTGGGTTTAGAAGTTTACTAATTTTTGTTGGACCTGAGGAACTTCCATAATAATCCCTCCTGGTGAACCGTGTTCATTTATCTTAGTGAAGGCTTTTGAGCCCACTAGATTTACTTCCAAGTTGAAAATATTATTTCATTTTCTTCTTTGGGAAGGTTTAGAAAGTGTGCGGACGAGGTCCCTCTTTTGAAACAGTCGTTTCAGTTGTTAATTTAAGATCAACTTGTTTGGTTTGTATTATATTTTCTTACTATGGATTCGTTAGATTTCTGGTTACGGGCTGGAAAAGACATGGGATTTACAGGCCAGTCTCTTGATAGTTATATTACCGCTAAAATGGCTATAGAAGAGAAAAAGGAACAGGAAAGAATAGCTCGAGAAGAGAAAAAGGAACAGGAAAGACTAGCTCGAGAAGAAAAAAAGGAACAGGAAAGAATAGCTCGAGAAAATGAAAGGATTGCTCGTGAGGACAAAGAAGAACAGGAAAGGGTTGCTAGAGAAGACAGAGTTCAGGCAAGGAAGTAGCTTCAAGATGAAGGAGATTGAAGAAAAGGCAAAGCAGAGGGAGTTAGAACAGTTAAGGTTGGAATTGGAAGCCAAGAAGGTAGAGCTATCTAAGCATAAAATAGATGAAGGGTACTAGAATACCCTACCCACGAATCTAATATTAGGATGCCTCAAATTCCACCTTTCACAGAGCAGGATGACATCGCGGGATATATTACCAGATTCGAGAACACTGCCACACTCTGTGAGTGGCCTCAGATTCTGGACTACAAGGCTTGGATTACTTCTATCAGGTACAGCTTTAAACGTATATTCCACCTTACCAACTGACGTAATCACTGATTATCCTCTACTTAAGAAAGCTATCTTACAGGCTTTCAAAAGACTACCCATCATTACAGGTCTGAGTTTCGGCACACTAAAATATCCCCCAATCAGAATTATATGCAGTATCTGACAACACTTTTCAGATTGTTTGATTGTTGGATTGATAGTGCCGAAGGTTGATCATGACTTTGATTCATTACGACCTGATGGTAAGAGACCAATTTCTCTCTTCTGTTAACTCTGACTTACGTATCTTTATTAAAGAACGTGACGTTCACACAGCTTCAGAAATGGCACAAGCGGCAGATATATATGCCTGCGCTCATAATAACTATCCTAAAGAGCGTAGTGGATATAAATCTGTTTACCTAAACAACCTGAGTTATCCAAACCATTTTCCTCTAAGAAATTTCCAGTAAATGTTACAACTGTAACGAATTGGGACACAGACGTCCAGACTGTCCCAAGAAAAAGGTGAGAATATTGGAAGTGTTTCACAAGCTAATATTAACGCACCTTTAGTGAAGGTACTGTTAATGGCATGAATGTTTCCACCATTCTTAGGGATACTGGGTGTTCTTGTATTGTTATTTCAAGTAAACTCTTTCCTAACTTAGATTCAACTGTATAAAAGTACTAAATTAACTGACTACTTAGGAAGAAGTGATGTGTTTCCTACTCTCAGATGTTTTATTAACTGCAAATGGTTTACTGGTTGGGTAGAGGCAGTGGTGGCCCCAATAACTTCATGTTCTGTTTTGGTTGGGAACATAGAAGGGGCTACCTTCCCATCCGAATTAGACTGTGTAAGGTTTTCAAATGATTCCGGAAAAGATAAACTTGATCCTTCTGTTTCTTCCCTAGAATCTCCAGAAGTGATTAATCAGGATAACTCAACTCAGCATTCGGATAATCGTGAAGCTCCTGGAAAAACCTTAGAGAAGCAGTCATCTAAACCAATCTGCACAGAAACTGAGGAAATACCACAGGTGACTGAATCTTCCACACAACTGGACACGGTTAACGTCCTTACCAGAGCTCAATCTAAGGTAAAACCAATCCATCCTTTAGTACTTTCCAAAGGAAAACCTATTGAGCTGTCACACCTAGATTTGGAAGGTCTCCAGAAGACTTGTCCTTCCTTAGAGGAAAGAAAGCTAGCATTAAATGACAATGTGTTTAAAAAGAAAAAGTTTAGTTATAAATTTGAGTTCAAAAAGTAATCTTCTATACAGGATTATAGTGACTGGACAATCCCAATGAGGTGGGAAAAAGTCTATTAGTCATTCCTAGGGATTGTCGTGAGACTATTTTGAAAATTTCTCATGACCTGCCTGTCTCTGGCCATTTCTCCCATAGGAAGACCTATGATAAGATCAAAGACTTGTACTTCTGGCCTGGGATGTCCTCTGACATCTATAAGTACTGTAGATCATGTCACGTATGTCAACTTTCCTCTCAAAGGGTAGAACTAAGAGGGTTCCCATGGTCAAAATGCCAATTTTTTCAGTTCCATTTGCTAGAGTTGCAGTGGATATGTTGGTCCTCACTCCTCGTTCATCAGGAGGTCATAAGTATATTTTGACTATGATAGACTATGCGCCCAGCTTCCTGAGGGTACCCTTAAAATTCATCACGTCCATAGAGTAGCTGAATCTTTACTATGTATTTTCACGGGTCAGTGTTCCTCGGGAAATTCTCTCTGATCAAGGACTCAATTCACGTCAGAATAATGGAACAAGTTTATCAACTTGTGGGTGTTAAACCGCTTTTCACTACACCTTATCATCCAATGTGTAATGGAAGAGTGGAACGTCAACATGCCATTCTTAAGTCTATATTAAAGAAACTCTGTATTCTTAAACCAACTGACTGGCATAGATATCTACCATGTGCTCTCTTTGCAATGAGGGAGATTCCTAGTGACTCTCTGGGATATTCCCTTTTGAATTACTTTATGGAAGACAAGCTCGTGGACCACTATATATCCTGAATGAACTGTGGTCTAAAGATATTGAACCTGAAGTTCAAAACACTTACCAGTTTCTCCTAGACCTTAGGGAAAGATTGGAAGAAACTGCTGATTTGGTTGTCAAAAACCTTAATGTGTCTATGGAAACTTACAAGACATATTTTGACCATAAGAGCTCCCAACGTAAGTTTAATGTTGGTGATGAGGTACTAGTTCTTTTGCCGGACAAATCCAACAAATTATTAATTACCTGGCGAGGGCGTATAAGGTAACCAAGGTCTATAATAAGGTAGATTATATCTTGGATGTCAAGGGTAAGGAAAGAATGTACCACGTCAATATTTTAAACGGTATCACCGTAGAGAAGTTAATCTTTGCTTAAACACCTTTGATGAAGACACTTTGTCTTACAGCTTAGTTAGCAGTCATGATTCTTACGAATGTAAAATTTGTATTATAGATGACGAATCTCGCACAGAATCGAAGGAACTACTGGATATCTTAACTGATGATTCTGCCACATAACTCAAATGTCAACATCAACAGTGAACTATCGTGAAACAAAAGTCTCAAGTAAGTGCCATAGTAAATCGTTTTCAGATGTATTCACAGAAATCCCAGGACTTACCACTACTGTTATACACAAGATTGAATTATCATCTCAGGAACCAGGCAGACGGAAAGTCTATCCTGTCCCTGTTCACTTACGACAAACATTTGATAACGAAGTGGACAAACTCTTAAAGTTAAAGATTATAGAACCTTCTAAATCAGCTTTCTGTTCTCAGTTGTAATGGTTAAGAAACCAGATAATTCCTACAGACTGGCCCAAGATTTCCGTTATTTAAATACCATTACTAAATGGGATGCTGAACCCATGCCAGTAATTGATCATGACTTGTATAAATTCCATGACTGTAAGTTCTTCTCTGAATTAGATATCTCACAAGCATACCATCAGGTGTCTTTACACCCAGACTCTAAACCATACACTGCTTTCCCCACTCATAGAGGACTAATGCAATATCGCACAATGCCTTTTGGTTTGGTTACCGCATGTGCTTATGAGAATAGTCCTCTCTGACTTAAAGAATGTTTCAGTGTATTTTGACAACATTTACATCATGCGCATGTCTGGGAAGATCATCTTTCAACACTGTCGCTTGTTTTAAAGAGACTAAGAGCTCATGGCCTTACCGTCAAACCACAGAAGTGTTTTCTTGGTTTCTTCAAAATTCAATACTTGGGGTTCATTATTTCAGACAATTCTTTATCGCCTATTCCTAACAAAACTAAAGCTGTTCTTGAATGCACTTTTCCTAGTACAAAAAAGTTGCTAAGAAGTTTCCTCGGATCTGTAAACTTCTACAGAAGTTTTGTCCCAAACTTAAGTGGTCTGACTTCCATTCTCACAGACTATTTAAAAAAGAATGTGAAAGAACCACTGGTTTGTTCTGATGAAGCAAAACAAAGCTTCGAACAAATTAAAAGAATATTTTCGAACCCTCCTGTCCTAAAATTACCAGATGTTACAAGTTTTGTCTCCGAACAGATGCCTCTCATTCTGGACTCGGTGCTGTGTTACTTCAGTATTACGATGAGACTCCGTTCCCGGTATCTTTTGCTAGTAAGAAGCTTCTACCACGGGAAGAAAGATACTCTACTGTGGAAAAGGAATGTTACGCCTTAGTGTGGGGTATAAGTAGATTCAAATACTACTTGTATGGGAAACCCTTCATACTTGAAACTGTTTTTATTATTTTTCCATTATATTTGTTCAGGTGGAAGGCGTTCCCTGACAGCGATCCTTTGCTGTCTTGAAGCCTGGTGCACTTTTCTCTCGGTGACTGATATAAGTTCGTGTTGGCATTTTCTTCCAGAAAACACTTCTCTCGTCAGCATTAAACACTTGATGTGGCTCATAGCCACCCTCAGTAGGACCCCCACTGACTCAATGGTTTAACCCACCGCGGGCTACCGTGCGTTCAAAAATTTTTCCACTCCCATGAACCGTGTAATATCATTCTTACGTCGTGTTAGATAATAATGTGCCGCAATTCTTCCATCGTGCAATACCCGTAACGTGTAACATAATCTCGTGCTAAATGACGGTCTACTGTATATCTATCTGTCCTATATCTCTGCATGTGTCTATATTTCTGTCTATCTATATATATCTGTAATATCTCTCTCTCTCTCTCTTTCACATGTACACATAAGAACAGTTATTATACATAGTGTAAACTACCTAGGATAACCCAAAAAGTCCAGGCAAAGTGCTATACAATGCTTGTAGATATAAGACATAATAAGCATGACTGGCAAGTAATACGCATTGTCACTTCTGCATCATGTATAATACCTGTTGGTTTACGAGCTGCACTCTGAGACTGAGAGACAAGCAGATGGAAAGACACACACACAGGCAGACAGAAAGACAGATAAGCAGAGCTAGACAGACACAGATAGACAGACAGTGGAAACAAAGAGAGGGTTCCCTGCTCACATTCATCAATGTCATTGGGCTGTCAGCGTTATCTGACATTCGTCATAACACCATTCTTCAAGGAGTTTCATATACTCCAGGCACACATAGGCAGACAGAAAGACAGATAAGCAGAGCTAGACAGACACAGACAGACAGATGGACAGATAGATAGATAGACAGACAGTGAAAACAAAGCGAGGGTTCCCTGCGCACATTCATTCATCAATGTCATTGGGCTGTCAGTGTTATCTGACACTTGTCCTAACACCATTCTTCAAGGAGTTTCATATTATACTCTAGGCACACATAGGCAGGCAGACAGAAAGACAGATAAGCAGAGCTAGGCAGACAGATAGATAGACAGATAGATAGGCACAGATATAGACAGTGAAAACAAAGCGAGGGTTCCCTGCACACATTCATTCATCAATGTCACTGCCTTATCAGTAGTTATCTGACAATTGTCATAACACAATTCTTCAAGGAGTTTCATATATACTCCAGGATGTCTAAAACATTGTTGGGACCTATAAATACTTTGTATATATTTATAGACAATAGTAAATGACCAAGGCAGGTGAAAATGTTCACCTGTTGGTGTGATTATGACTATTTGAGTACTATTTCAGTACCTAATATTAGTGTTAAAACAAAGATTGGCTATGAAATCACAAGAATTATTATAAATTGTAATTATCAGAACATAAAAATTATATAAATTAAAATAAAAACTAGAAAAAAAAGTATATTGGCAATACTTCTACAAGCGGCAGGACTTGAAGTTGCCATCAGGTGAGCATCAGCACCAACTTGGCGGGCTTATATCTCGGTAAGTACTGGCCCTAAAAATTTTTTTTTATCCTATCCCATTTCTAAAAATGCGCTCTCATTTAAAAAAAAAAAACGATATTTTTTTTCAAAATATTTGGAGCAGTATGCAGGTGAACGTAGATCTACGTGTGGACAGTTTATGGGTTAAAAGATCAAAACACGATTCACAATCACAGCTAGCTTGTATGAGAGAAGTGGAACTGGACACATATGAAGCATGAACGAATGCTGGGATGTTGGTGTCGGGAGTGTCGGGGGGTGGCAGGAGATGGTGTGAGGTCTCCCCCGCTGACCCACAACAAGACGGCCGCTTGAGATAGGAAGATTTTTCCCCTCCTGCAAACTGAACTGTGTTAAATTAATTTTATGAAACACAATACACACACAACCCGCACATAGAAGAGAGGAGCTCACGACGACGTTTCGGTCCGACTTGGACCATTTACAAAGTCACACTAACACAAAGAACAAGTAGAAGGGGTTATATATAGGCCAGCAGACAGGGGAGGGTACAAGAAAGTGGTGGAGTAATAGTGGAAGTAGTAGTGGTAGTGGAAGTAGTAGTGGTAGTGGAAGTAGTAGTGGTAGTGGACTTAGTAGTAGTGGAGTCAGTCATATTCTAGGATAGAGGAGAACTGCAATAAAGCTGGCGGCCCGCATAGGGTAAGGACAAGAACACAGAGGGGGAAAAATGAAAATAAAATAAAGGACAAATACAAGGCAAAAGAAAGAAAACCCAGAGGAGAAAGAAGAAAGAGGAGAAGGGGAAGAGATAGAAGGGGAAGAAATCAACAACTCTCTCCGTTCCTTAGACATCAAACTTACCTAATCTAATCTAGTTCATACATCCCCTCCCTCTATAGATTCTCCTGGTGTCTACTCTATTTCTTGCTCCTCCTGTCCTCTTCAATACTTTGGAGAAAGTGGCCGATCTCTTTCTGGCAGACTTAGGGTGCACAAAAATAGTGTTAGGTTTGCCGACACCAATAATGCTCTTTTCTGTCATGTTAGAGACCACAGTCATCCTATTGATTGGTCTTCTGCTAAAACTGTCTACCCTACGTCTAACATTCACAGTCGATGTCTGGTTGAATCCTCCCTTATACACAACTTTCCCTGTATGAATCTTAGCCCTGGATTTGTCTCTGTAGATGCTTTCCTCTCCCATTACATTGTTAAATGCTCCAAACTTCAGAACACCCGTGACTTAACCTGATTTCTTCCCCTTCTATCTCTTCCCCCTTCTCCTCTTTCTTCTTTCTCCTCTGGGTTTTCTTTCTTTTGCCTTGTATTTGTCTTTCTTTATTTTATTTTCATTTTTCCCCCCTCTGTGTTCTTGTCCTTACCCTATGCGGGCCGCCAGCTTTATTGTAGTGCTCCTCTTTCCTAGAATATGACTGACTCCACTACTACTACTTCCACTATTACTCCTCCACCACTTTCTTGTGCCCTCCCCTGTCTGCTGGCCTATAACCCCTTCTACCTGTTCTTTGTGTTAGTGTGACTTTGTAAATGGTCCAAGTCGGACTGAAACGTCGTCGTAAGCTCCTCTTCTATGTGCGGGTTGTGTGTATTGTTCCAGTCACGGTATTGTGCCTTTTTTTGTTATTTAATTTTACAAAGTGTTGTATAAAATTGTGCCCCAATTCTTCAATTGTGCTATAACCGAATTGTGCCAAATAAACTCGTGTTAAATGACCGTCTACTGTACATTGAATTTTTGAAGAGGTTTAGCCGGATAGGGGGAATGTCAAAGATTTTTGTGCTCTTATATGGGTGTGAAGCATGGGTGGTGAATGTTGCAACAAGGAGAAGGCTGGAGGCAGTGGAGATATCATGTCTGAAGGCAATGTGTGGTGTGAATATAATGCAGAGAATCCATAGTTTGGAAATTAGGAGAAGGTGTGGGGTTACTAAAAGTATTATCCAAAGGGCCGAGGAGGGGTTGTTGAGGTGGTTTGGACATTTAGAGAGGATGGAATGAAATAGAAGGCAAAGTAGGGGCTGGCATAGGAAAGGTTGGAAGGAGGAGGTAAAGAAGGTTCTGTGTGCAAGGGGCTTGGACTTCCAGAAATAGTGAATGAGCATGTTAGATAAGAATGATAGAAGACAAATGGTTTTTATTACTTGACATGCTTTTGGAGTGTGAGAAAGGTAACATTTATGAAGGAATTCAGGAAAACCTGCAGGCTGGACTTGAGTCCTGGAGGTGGGAAGTACAGTGCCTGCACTCTGAAGGAGGGGTGTTAGTAAGTTGCAGTTTTATACAGCCTCTCCTCACTTAGCGACGTACTCGTTTACTGACACCTCGAACTTACGATGGGCTCTTGACCAGTATGCATGCCTAAATAATGTACAGTGGTACCCGAGTTTCATACAGCTCCCAACTCGAACAATTATGTAAGTGTATTATTTTAAGTGCTTTTGTAAGTGTATTTTTGGGGGTCTGAAAAGGACTAATCTAATTTGCATTATTCCTTATGGGAATAAATTCGTTCGTAATGGCACTCGAACAGCCTTCTGGAATGAATTATGGCAAACTGGGTACCACTGTATAGTATTAGAGCTGATTTCCTCTATTCTGTTTATTACAATATACAGTACACTACTGTATAAACATTTAAAAATATACCAGAAATGTTATAAATGGTGCAAAGGTGACATTAAAACAATATCAAAGATAGTTGACACAAACCCACTACCATTATAGTATGCTCCTCACTTAGAACTCCATCGTTAAGAGAGGAGAGGCTGTAACTGTAGTGTAGGCATGCCTCTGGCAAGACAGTGATGGAGTGAATGATGATGAAAGTGTTTCTTCTTTCTGGGTAACCCTGCCTTGGTGGGAAATGGCCGATGTGTTAATAAAATAAATAAAATATTATGTATATGGGGCCCTGTTGCAACTATCAAGAAAGTACTTCAGGACGGGGTTCTGTAAATGAGGTTGCACAGTAGTACAAGTGAATGTTTTGTATAGTGAGTAGGTTTAGGTCTTTGTTGGGTTATTATTGGCTTTAGGTGATTTGCCATTGTGGATCCCCCGGGCACAAATAGCATAGGTGAGGTAGGGGTAGATCAGTGAATAGTATAGTGTAAGTAGTGCTGTTTGTGATACATACATAGTACTGTATCTTTGAGAGGATGCCAAGTGTTTTGGATACTTTTTTTGTTATGTGTTGGATATGGGTGTTATTAGAAAATTGAAGCCTACAAAATTTTGTGAGGTTAAAAACAGAGATTCTCATACAAGCAAAGCTTGCAAACCACTACTTGATGCAATAATGCATGCAACAGTTATTTAAACAGGCCTATCGCACTAAATTTGAACGAATGTAAAATAAAACGTAGATGTACGTTCGGTCAGCTACGCGCGTGAACGTATATCTACGTGTGGACAGTTTAAGGGTTAACAGAATTTTTTTCAACAAACTGGCCATATCCCACCAAGGCAGGTGACCTAAAAGAAAAACAAATGTTTTTCTTTTTAAATTTAGTAATTTATACAAGAGAAGGGGTTACTAGCCCCTTGCTTCTGGCATTTTAGTCGCCTCTTAACGACACTCATGGCTTATGGAGGAAGAATTCTGTTCCACTTCCCCATGGCCATACTAACAGAAATATGGGAAGAAAAATGTTTAGAAAAATTATGTCTCCTTTAAAATATATATCACGAATACATAAATGAATACATACAGTCCTGTACCTTTCAACTTTCTCATGCTTATCAGATAATTTATACTTAAGGAACAAAAAAGGCACAATACCCACACAAATAGGAGAAAGGCACAATACCCACACAAATAGGAGAAAGGCACAATACCCACACAAATAGGAGAAAGGCACAATACCCACACAAATAGGAGAAAGGCACAATACCCCACAAATAAGAAAGGCACAATACCACACACATAGAAGAAAGGCACAATACCCACACACATAGAAGAAAGGCACAATACCCACACACATAGAAGAAAGGCACAATACCCACACACATAGAGAAAGGCACAATACCCACATATAGAAAAGGAAAGAAAAGGCACAATACCCACACACATAGAAGAAAGGCACAATACCCACACACATAGAAGAAAAGCACAATACCCACACTAAAGAAGAAAGGCACAATACCCACACACATAGAAGAAAGGCACAATACCCACACACATAAAAGAAAGGCACAATACCCCACACACAGGACATAGGAGAAAGGCACAATATGCACACACATAGAGGAAACTTATGATGTTTCAGTCTGACTTGGACCATTAATTAGTCACACAGGACTAGTTAATTAATGGTCCAAGTGGACAAAACGTTGTCATAAGTTTCTTTCTGTTATGTGCGAGTTATTTGTGTACAATTTACACTTACTTGAGCTTCAGCAAAATACGCATTACATCTATATCGAGCATCTCTGCCGCAAAATCAAATGCTGTGAGCCTTTCTGTGATACTTTACTGATATCAGCTCCACACTGGATCAAAACTTGGCCATTTCAGTCTGCCTGTTTTGTAGCATAAGAGGCATACTAAGTTAAATCAAACAAACAAAAATACTATAAAAAAATTAAATACAGTGGACCCCGTTATCGCCATAATTCGTTCCAGAATGCTGTTCGAAATGCCATTACAACGAATTTGTTCCCATAAGGACAAATGTAAATTAGATTAGTCTGTTTCAGACCCCCAAAAATACACTTACAAAAGCACTTACAAAAATACACTTACATAATTGTTTGAGTTGGAGCAGTACGATAACCGAGGGTCCACTGTATAATAAAATTCATATTGGCCATACAAAGAAGATACATTAGTTAGTTTTACATTCTAATTTGCAGTTTTGAACTGTGTATCGACGCGCTCTCGGCAAGACAGTGATGGAGTGAGTGATGGTGAAAGTTTTTTTTTGTGTGGGTGGGGGGGTCATGCCTCAGTGGGAGATGACAGGTATTAAAAAATATATATATTATGTGATACCACTGAACGCTCAGAAGACACTTATTATGCAATGCATTTCAGGGAAACGAATGATTAATGCTATTTTTATTTTTTTAACATGCTGGTTGTTGCCCACCAAGGCAGAGTGACCCAAAAGAAACACTTTCATCATCATTCACAATATCACTGTCTTAGCCAGAGGTGTGTAAAACGAAAGTTTAGATGCTTCTCCAAACAGCAAATATCCCCACCCCTCCTTTAGAGCACAGGCACTATACGCCCACCTCCAGGACTCAAGTCCACCTAACTGGTAATTAAATAAGCTTATTTTTTTAATGACCCAGCTGTATCCCAACAAGGCAGGGTGACCTTAAAAGAAAAACAAGTTTTTCTTGAAAAAACAAAAACAAGTTTTTTCTTTTTTAAATTTAGTAATTTATACAGGAGAAGTTTACTCCAGCATTTTAGTTGCCTCCCTTTTGACATGAATGGCTTACGGGGGAAAAATTCTTTTCCACTTTCGCATAGAATTAAGCTTATATGCTACTTAAATGCAGACATAGCATATTATTTTTGATAAAATGTATTAGTACAGCTTAAGTAATTCATTGCAATCACAAACACAATGAGACGGGTTGCAAAAAGATGAACTGGGCAATTACAAATAAATTACAGTGACCCTCAGTTTTCTTCACCTCCAAACTCGAACAATTATGTACAGTGGTACCTCGAGTTATATATTTTTGTTGAATGCTGTTCAATCATTACCAAAGATTTATCCCCATAGAATAATGTAAAATAGACTAGTCCTTTACACCCCAAAAAAATACTTACAAAAGCATTTAAAAATAAACTTACATAAAAAGGGCGATTTGGGGACCATCGTAACTCGAGACACCCGTAAGTGTATTTTGTAAGAATACACTTACAGGTAAGTCTATTTTTGGGGTCTGAAACGACTAATCTAATTTACATTTGTCCTTATGGGAACAAATTGTTGAACGGGACTCGAACAGCATTCTAGAAAGAATTTTCAACAAAACCAGGGTCCACTGTACATTGAATTTAAATTGGTTCAATGATCTGTACGTATTTTATAGAGGTTGAATTATATGGTGAAAAATAAGCAGGAGAATTTACAAATAGTTAATGGATATAACATTTATGTGAGATTTAAAATACTGTATACACCTGAGATAACCCGATTCATGAACAGGTCGACCATGATAATTTGCCATAAAATCCTTAATTTTTTAAACGGAAAAATTTTCCCAGTGTTTGGGGTTTTTAAAAAAAGGGCAGATTATTCTTTT
>WNWK01031260.1:0-22833 GCA_009830355.1 Cherax destructor
GAGAAATTTCAATTACTCAGATACGGAAAACGTGAAGAAATTAAATCTCATCAGAGTACAAAACTAATTCCAACCACACAATAGAGCGAAAACTAATGTCAAAGACCTGGGAGTGATCATGTCAGAGGATCTCACCTTCAAGGACCATAACAAAGTAGCAATTGCATCTGCTCGAAAATGACAGGATGGATAATGAGAACCTTCAAAACCAGGGATGCCAAGCCCATGTTGACACTTTACAGATCGCTTGTTCTATCTAGGCTGGAATATTGCTGCACACTAATGGCACCTTTCAAGGCGGGTGAAATTGCTGACCTTGAAAATGTGCAGAGAACCTTCACCGCACGCATAAGTGCGATAAACCACCTCAACTACTGGGAACCTTGAAGTTCCTAAACCTGTACTCTCTAGAACTCAGGCGGGAGAGATACATTATTATATACACATGGAAAATTCTCGAGGGCTTAGTACAAAACTTGCACACAAAAATCACTCCCTATGAAAGCAAAAGACTCGGCAGGCGATGTAACATCCCCCAATGAAGAGCAGGGTGCTACTAGCATGTTGAGGGACAACACAATAAGTGTCAGGGCCCAAGATTGTTCAACTGCCTCCCAGCATACATCAGGGATTACCAAAAAACCCCCTGGCTGTCTTCAAGCAGGCACTGGACAGGCACCTAAAGTCTGTACCTGACCAGCCGGGCTGTGGTTCGTACGTTGGACTGCGTGCAGCCAGCAGTAACAGCCTGGTTGATCAGGCTCTGGTCCAACAGGAGGCCTGGTCACAGACCGGGCCGTAGGGGCATTGACCCCTGGAATTCTCTCCAGAGACTCCAGGTAAATTGTAATTATCAGAACATAAAAATTATATAAATGAAAATGAAAATTAGAAAAAAAGTATATCGGCAATACTTCTCAAGCGGCAGGACTTGATGTTGCCGTCAGGTGAGCATCCAGCACCAAATTGGCGGGCTTATATCTCGGTAAGTACTGGCCCTAAATTATTTTTTATAGCCTATCCTGTTTATAAAAATGCGCTTTCATTTAAAAAAACATTATTCGAAGCAGTACGCAGGTGAACGTATATCTACGTGTGGACAGTTTAAGGGTTAACCCTTTAGGGGTCGGTGCCGTACTAGTACGCGTAAATTCTAGCGGCCTCAAATTAAGCGGGAAACGGCTGGTAGGCCTACATATGAAAGAATGGGTCTGTGTGGTCAGTGTGCGCAGTATAATGAGGAAAAAAAAACTGACTGTTTTTTTCGTTTAAAACAGCGACTTTGCAGTCTATTTTCGTATGGTATTTATTGATGTATTCTCGTTTTCTTGGTCTCATTCGATAGAATGGAAGATATATTACAGAAATAGAGATGATTTTGATTGGTTTGACAATGACAAGTACCTTGAAATTGAGTTCAAAGTAGCGAAAATGTTCGATTTTTGCCTATGTTCAAGAGTAAACAAATCACACCATGCATCCAATACACATCAACTGGTGAGTCTAATATTCTTGCACAAGTGCGCTGATATTATTTATACCATTTTTACAATGATGCAGTTGTACACATAACAGTAAATCTTTTTTTTTGTGAGAATAAAAATTCAAAATGGAAAGCATAAGTAATGTAAGAGGGGCCTGGAGACATGACTAATGAACAGAGAAGATGTTATTATAGTGCCAGGAATGTCTGCCTTGTTTATTCTGGACTCCATTTTGAAATTGGCACCTGTACCTATATACCTGGAGTTTACCTGGAGAGAGTTCCGGGGGTCAATGCCCCTGCACCCCGGTCTGTGAACAGGCCTCATGGTGGATCAGGGCCTGACCAACCAGGCTGTTACTGCTGGCTGCACACAGTCCAACGCACGAACCACAGCCTGGCTGGTCAGATACCGACTTTAGGTGCCTGTCCAGTGCCTGCTTGAAGACAGCCAGGGGTCTATTGGTAATCCCCCTTATGTAAGCTGGGAGGCAGTTGAACAGTCTTGGGCCTCTGACATTTATTGTGTTGTCTCTCAACATGCTAGTGGCACCCCCTGCTTTTCATTGAGGGGATGTTGCATCGTCTGCCGAATCTTTTGCTTTTGTAGGGAGTGATTTTCGTGTGCAAGTTTGGTACTAGTCCCTCTAGGATTTTCCAAGTGTATACAGTCAACCCCTGGTGCTCGACGGCGTCGGAGGTCATCCAAATCGGTGTTCAACGGTTTTTTTTACAAGAATTTTGGCTCGGTATTAGGCGGCCTTTCGGCCGCCTCGGCCTCTCATCTCGGACGCGTATGCATGGGGCCGTGGCCCAGGTGGGTGCCCAGGCACTCAGTGTGCTATTGTTTACAAGCGAGCGACCACTACCCACACACCACCCACTCATTCATACCATATATATTGTCATTATTCCAGTGTTTTGAGTGATTGCAACTGCTAAATAAGCCACCATGGGCCCCAAGAAAGCTCCTAGTGCCAAGCCTGTGGTAAAGAATATCAGAAATATGGTAGAATTGAAGAAGGAGATGATAGCAAAATATGAAAGTGGAGTGCATGTCACTGAGCTGGCCAGGCTCTATGGCAAATCCCATTCAACCATCTCTTCCATTTTGGCCAAGAGAAAGGAAATCAAGGACGCTGTTGTTGCGAAAAGTGCAAGTATGGTCACAAAACAGAGATCTCAAGTGCTGGAACAAGTGTAAACTTTGTTGTTGGTGTGGATCAATGAGAAACAGTTAGCAGGAGATAGTGTTACGCAGGCAATAATATGTGAAAAAGCAAGGCAGTTGCATGATGATCTCGTCAAGAAAATGCCTGCAACGAGTGCTGAAGTGAACGAATTTAAAGCCAGCAAAGGCTGGTTTGACAGATTTAAGAAGCGAAGTGGCATACATAGTGTTGTGAGGCATGGTGAGGCAGCCAGTTCTGACAAAAGTGCGGCTGAAAAATATGTGCAGGAATTCCAGGGGTACATAGAGGCTGAACAATTCCAACCCCAACAAGTGTTCAATTGTGATGAAACAGGCCTGTTTTGGAAGAAAATGCTCAACAGGACCTTCATTACACAGGAGGAAAAGGCACTCCCAGGACATAAGCCTATGAAAGACAGGCTAACTCTCATGATGTGTGCTAATGCCAGTGGTGATTGTAAAGTGAAGCCTTTACTGGTGTATCATTCTGAAAATTCCCGAGTGTTTGGCAGATGCGGTATCACCAAGTCTAATTTGTGTGTGATGTGGAAGTCTAACAAAAAGGTATGGGTCACTAGGGAAATTTTCCTTGATTGGTTCAAAAACGTGTTTGGCCCCAGTGTGAAGAAATATCTTGAGGAAAATAATTTGCCACTTAAGTGCCTCCTGATAATGGACAGTGCTCCTAGTCATCCTCGAGACTTGGCAGAGGAAATTGTGCAGGGCTGTGAGTTCATCAAAGTGAAGTTCTTGCCCCCTAATACCACTCCTCTCCTCCAGCCCATGGACCAGCAGGTCATTTGCAACTTTAAAAAACTCTACACCAAAGCAATGTTTCAAAAGTGCTTTGATGTGACCACAGACATGGATATGACCCTAAAAGAGTTTTGGAAAGATCATTTCCATATCCTGCATTGTGTAAAGCTTATAGGTAAGGCTTGGGAGGGAGTGACTACCAGGAGAAAATTGTGGCCAGACTGTGTCCTAGATTTTGAAGGTTTTGGGGCTGAGCCTCAGAACCCTGAGCCTGAGCCTGTTATGCAAGAAATTGTGAAACTGGGCAAGTCCATGGGGTTGGATGTTTGTACCCAGGATGTGGAACAGTTGGTGGAGGAGCACAATGAAGAGCTAACCACTGAAGATCTGCAAGAGCTTCAACAGCAATAACAAACCACAGTTCAGGAAAATGGTCCAGAGGGGGAGGAGGTGGAACCGAGATGGCAGAAGGTGCCTTCTTCAAAAATTAAGGAGATTTGTGCCCATTGGACTAATGTGCAAACATTTATGTATGATTATCACCCTAACCAAGATGTTGCAGGCCGTATATGCGACATGTTTAATGACAATGTCTTGTCACATTTTAGGGACATTTTAAAGAACTGCCAGACACAGAGCTCCCTGGACAGATTTTTGGTTAGAGAGGGGTCCAGTGATTCTCAAGCTGGTCCTAGTGGCATTAAAAGAAAAAGGCCAGTAACCCCAGAAAAGAACTTGGTACCTGCAGTGTTAATGGAAGGGGATTCCCCTTCCAAACACTAGCATACTACTCCACCTTCTTCCCTCCTCCCGTCTTCCACACATCAACAACTCTTCAATAAATGTAAGTGACATGTTATTGTACTATTTATTTCTTATTTTTTTTTTAAATTGTGTATAATTTAATGTCAAAAAGTTCTAAAAAATATTTTGTTTTAATACTTTTGGATGTCTGGAACAGATTAATTTTATTTCCATTATTTCTTATGGGGAAAATAGAATCGGAGTTCGACCAAACCGGTGGTCGACGGGCCCTCTGAAACGGATTACCGACGAGAACCGGGGATTGACTGTATAATAATGCATATCTCCCGCCTGTGTTCCAGGGAGTACAGGTTTAGGAACTTCAAGCGTTCCCAGTAATTGAGGTGGTTTATCGCAGTTATGCGTGCTGTGAAGGTTCTCTGCACATTTTCCAGGTCAGCAATTTCACCTGCCTTGAAAGGTGCAGTTAGTGGGCAGCAATATTCCAGCCTAGATAGAACAAGCGACCTGAAAAGTGTCATCATGGGCTTGGCATCCCTGGTTTTGAAGGTTCTCATTATCCATCCTGTCATTTTTCTAGTAGATGCGATTGCTACAGTGTTATGGTCCTTGAAGGTGAGATCCTCTGACATGATTACTCCCAGGTCTTTGACATTAGTTTTTCGTTTTATTGTGTTGTTGGAATTTGTTTTATACTCCGACGAAATTTTAATTTCCTCACGTTTTCCATATCTGAGTAATTGAAATTTCTCATAATTGAACTTCATATTGTTTTCTGCAGCCCATTTAAAGATTTGGTTGATGTCTGCTTGGAGTCTTGCAGTGTCTTCAATGGTGGACACTGTCATGCAGATTCGGGTGTCATCCGCAAAGGAAGACATGGCACTGTGGCTTATATCCCTGTCTATGTCCGATATGAAGATGAGGAACAAGATGGGAGCGAGTACTGTGCCTTGTGGAACAGAGCTTTTCACTGTAGCCGCCTCATATTGTTTTCTGCAGCCCATTTAAAGATTTGGGTGATGTCCGCTTGTTAGTGAAGATGAGGTCCAGTGTATTCTCCAATCTTGTAGTCTCTATTATTTGCTGGTTTAAGGTGAATTTGGTGCAGAGATTTAAAAGCTCGTAGGTGTGCAAGTTTTCATCTGAGCTGCCTCCTGGTGTTATCTCTGCTACCACATAAACTTAATGATTTTAAAAACTAAGCAATGATGTAAGAACAGAGGGAAATGTCTTTGTTCTTTACTGAACATTGTTGATTAAGAGTAATTGACCATGTAAGTTAACTCTGCAAAGAACATGTTTGTGGACAGTTTTGGATGTAAGAACCTTTTAAGCTCAGGGTTAGGATTCAGCAGATCTAGAATAATCGCCTGTACACTGCCACATTTTTTAGCACTCTTTCTCGTAAATTTAGCATTTTTTAGTTCGTTTAGGCGTCTAGTGCTACTTGAAAATTTCATTTGGCAACATACCAGCAAGTTGCATTGGTAAATAATAGCAGAACAGACGAAACATTATTACCGTGGATACTGTTTATCAAAATTTAGCTAGTCAGAATTAGGGAGGGGGAAGGGGGCATCCTTGACACCAGAGCATCTTTTTTGCCATAAAATACAGTATGTATATCTGTGAACCCTCTTTATTTGAGGTCCATGCCAACTAAGGAAAATTCAACAAAATTTATTTTCCATGTACAGTGGACCCCCGAGTAACGTAAGGCCCATATAACGGAAAAATCGTGTAACGTAAGCTTTTTTCGATATCGTGTAGCGAAAATGGACTCGTGTATTGTAACATATTAGACCTGTCCACCTGCTCCGCGCCTGCCCTGCGCCTGCGCAGGACGCCAGTGAAGCGTTGTTTACCATTGAGAGAACATTACCCAGCGAGCTCTTTCAAACATTCACAATACATTTAGTGTCTTTTTTGGTGGTTTGGTGATTGTCACTGTGAAATAAGTCACCATGGGTCCAAAGAAGCTTCCTAGTGGCACCCCAGTGGTAAAGAGAGTGAGGAACACCATCGAACTGAAGAAAGAGATTGTAGAAAAATATGAGAGTGGCGTACGTCTGAGTGAGCTTGCCAGGATGTACAAGAAAACCCCATCTACTATCGGCTCTATCCTGGCAAAGAGAAATGAGATCATGGAAGCTAATGTTGCAAAAGGGGTTGATATGTTAACGAAAAATAGATCGAAAACAGTGGATGTGGTTGAGAAGTTGTTGATGGTGTGGATCAATGAAAAACAGATAGTTGGTGATAGTATTTCCACGGCGATAATTTGTGAAAAGGCAAGGAAGTTGCACGCAGATCTTGTCAAGACAATGCCTTCAACCAGTGGTGAGGTGAGTGATTTTAAAGCCAGCAAAGGCTGGTTTAAGAAACGTAGTGGCATACATAGTGTTGTGAGGCATGGTGAGGCAGCCAGCTCAGACAAACGTGCAGCTGAAAAATTTGTGAGTGAATTTAAGGGGTTCGTAGACGCTGAAAAATTCGAACCCCAACAAGTGTTTAATTGTGATGAAACAGGCCTGTTTTAGAATATACTGCCCAGCAGTACCTTCATTACTCAGGAGGAAAAGGCACAGCAAGGACACAAGCCTATGAAAGACAGGCTAACTCTTATGATGTGTGCCAATGCCAGTGGTGATTTTAAAGTGAAACCTTTACTGGTGTATCACTCAGAAAATCCCAGAGCCTTCAAGAAACACAGTGTTGGCAAGAATAATTTGTGTGTGCATTGGAAGGCTAACACCAAGGCATGGGTCACTACGGACATTTTCAAGGAATGGTTGACTGGAGTGTTTGGCCCTAGTGTGAAAAAATACCTGAAGGAAAAGAAATTGGGACTTAAGTGCCTTCTGTTACTGGACAATGCTCCTGCTCATCCTCACAACTTGGAAGAGTTTTTTGTCTGAGGAGTTCAATTTCATCAGAGTGAAGTTCTTGCCTCCTAACACCACTCCTCTCATCCAGCCCATGGACCAGCAGGTCATTGCAAACTTCAAGAAACTGTACACAAAAGCAGTGTTTCAGAAGTGCTTTGATGTGACCTCAGACACTGAATTGACCCTAAGAGAGTTCTGGAAAGAACACTTCAATATCGTGCATTGCATAGGCCTTATAGGTAAGGCTTGGGAGGGAGTGACTTCCAGGACTTTGAACTCTGCTTGGAGACCACTGTGGCCGGATTGTGTTGAAAAGAGGGATTTTGAAGGATTTGAGGCTGACCCTGACGACCCTTTGCCTGTTGTGGAACATGTTGTGGAGGATATTGTGGCATTGGGGAACAGCCTGGGATTGGAGGTGAGTGGTGAGGATGTGGAAGAGTTGGTGGAGGAGCACAGGGTAGAGCTAACAACTGAAGAGCTGCAAGAGCTTTATTTGGAACAGCAACAGACCACAGCTGAGGTTATTGCTTCACAGGAGGAGGAAGAGAGAGAGGAGGTGCCATCTTCAGTGCTTAAGGAGATGTGTACAAAGTGGAATGAGTTGCAGACGTTTGTTGAAAAACACCACCCTGAGCAAGCTGAAATGAGCCATCTGTGCAACCACTTCAGTGACAGAGCCATGTTGTACTTCAGAAAAGCATTAAAGAGTTGCCAGAAACAGAGGACTGTGGACAGTTATTTCACCAGGCAGGGATCCAGTGACTCTCAAGCTGGTCCTAGTGGGATTAAAAGACCAAGAAGGGAAGTAACCCCAGAGAGGGACTTGTTACCTGAAGTCCTTTTGGAGGGGGATTTCCCTTCCAACCACTAACACCCTGCCCCTGGGACAAGGTTTTGTCATTGAACATGTTGCAGATATGGCTTGTTCCAGCTTGCTCAGGGTGATGTTTTTCAACAAATGTCTGCACCTTATTCCACATAGAACAAATTTCCTTAATCTCTGAAGAAGCTGTTTAGCACTTCTTTTGATTATAATAATAATAATAATAATCTGAAGAAATTACCTCACCCTGTCCATCTTCCTCCTCCTGTGAATCAATTTCCTCTACTGTGGTCTGATGCTGTTCCAGATGAAGCTCTTGCAGCTCTTCAGTGGTTAGCTCTACCCTGTGGTCCTCCACCAACTCTTCCACATCCTCGCCACTCACCTCCAACCCCAGGCAGTTCCCCAATGCCACAATACCTTCCACAACAAGCACAGGGTCGTCAGGGTCAAGGTGAGCCTCAAACCCTTCAAAATCCCTCTGTTCGACACAATCTGCCCACAATTGTCTCCAAGCAGAGTTCAAAGTCCTGGAAGTCACTCCTTCCCAAGCCTTACCTATAAGGCTTATGCAATGGAGGATACTGAAGTAATCTTTCCAGAACTCTCTTAGGGTCAACTCAGTGTCTGAGGTCACTTCAAAGCACTTTTGAAACACTGCTTTTGTGTACAGTTTTTTGAAGTTAGAAATGACCTGCTGGTCCATGGGCTGGATGAGAGGAGTGGTGTTAGGATGCAAGAACTTCACTGTGATGAAACTGAAGTCCTCAGACAAATAGTCTTCCAAGTTGTGAGGATGAGCAGGAACATTGTCCAGTACCAGGAGGCACTTGAGTCCCAATTTCTTTTCCTGTAGGTATTTTTTCACACTTCTCCATGGGGAAGTGGAACAGAATTCTTCCTCCGTAAGCCATGCGTGTCGTAAGAGGCGACTAAAATGCCGGAAGCAAGGGGCTAGTAACCCCTTAATAATAATAAAAATAATACTTTATTGAGACATTGTACAATTATATATGGTAGACATAGTTATACATAGTTATTACATAGTTATTACTTAGTTATTAATGAGATGTACATGCCAAAAGCCCCTAATATGCTGTGCATTGTGGGCATTCTTAGGACTACTTAATTCTAGACTACATAGTAAAAAGTTATGGTTGATAATTTATAAATAAGTAAAGTTGCATATCTAAGTTATAAAGTTTGAATAAAAGTTGAACATATCAATTAATTGTAGCAATGCAACTAATTGAGTGAGATAACAATTTAAAACAATTAATTGCATTGCAGTTAGTTTACGTGGCCATTACATGGTCAACTGTATCAAAAGCTTTACGTAAATCAATGAAGATTCCCACTGGGATTTCTTTTTTCTCAAGTGCGGTGTAAATTATTTCTAACATGTGTATAATGGCATCATTTGTATTTTTATTAGGCCTGAATCCAAATTGACAGTGGTTGAGTACGTTGTTGGAGGTGAGGTAGGAATATATTTGTCTTTGAATTAATTTTTCAAAGATTTTGGAGAGAAGGGGTAAGTTAGATATCGGCCTGTAGTTATTCAGGTCTGCTTGATCTCCTCCCTTATGTATTGGGGTGACCCTCGCTATTTTGAGTATTGATGGGAAGGTAGAGGATTCAATGGATTTAGATCACCTGCTTTGTTTTTTAATGTGTTGATTATAAGTGAAACTTCTATTGGGTTGGTCGGGGCTAGGAATAGTGTGTTCGGATAGGTGCCAGTGAGATAGTCGTTAGGTGGAGTGTTTGAACTTGGGATTTGGCTTGCCAGCTTTTTCCTATGGTGGAGAAGAAATCATTGAGTTTGTTTGCTGTTTCAATAGGTGGGAGTAGGGTTCATCTGGGTTTGTTAGCTTGATTGTTCTGTTTGTGGATATCTTTTTAGTTCCTAGAATTTCAGATAGGGTTTTCCAGGTCTTTTTTATATCACCTTTTAAGTTCTGTAATCTGTTCTCATAGTACAATTTTTTTGACCTTCTTATCAGACTCGTTAGGTTTGATGAGTAAGCGTTTGTTTGTTCACTTGTTATTTGACCCATTCTGTACTGTTTTTCATATAGGTGCTTTATATTAATGGATTTGAGTATGCTGGGGGTTAGCCAGGGACTGTTTAATCTTTTAGCTGTGATTTGTTTAGTTTTTTTAGGGCAATGCTTATTATAGAGGTATTGGGTCTTTTTAGGAAAATTATTAATACATAAGTCAGTATCTGTGAAGTTGTCTATTTCTGTTTGCCAGTCAGTGTTTGTCATAGCTGTTATGAAGTTGTTTATAGCTGTCTCATTATGTAATCTGAAGGTAACTTTAGTAGTCTCTAGTGGTAATTTTCCGAGGTTGGTTATGAGAAAGGTTGGGTAGTGGTCTGTGGTATTGTCTGTGATTATGCCTGATTTTAATGGGGATATGGTATTAGTCCAGATATGGTTCAATAGAGAGACACAGGTCTCAGTGATTCTTGTAGGTTTTGTTACTGTCGGGAGCAGCAAGCAGTTGCTCATAGTGTTTGTGAATTCACTGGTAATATTGAGGAAAACCCAGACGACCCTCAGCCTTCCACCTCTGGTGCTGTGGCATCTTGTTCACGTTCAATTGTACCAGAACGAAGGAGGAAACTCTTCTTTACCCATATCTGGGACTCTGATGTGAGCAAGGGTGATGATAGTGATAGTGAATATGAACTCCAAGCTCTTCAAAACAGTTCCAGTAGCAAGAGTGGAGCGGAATATTCTCCAGTGAAGTGTCAGTATATACGACGGTATATGCGCTCTGGTAGCGTGCCATATGCTGTTCTAAGGGGAAGGAGTACATCTCGGAGTACATCCCGTGGGCATACAACAGGCACATTTAGTGAAAATGAAGATGATAGTGTTGCAATTGGGATGAGAAATGTGTATGCATCTGGTGGTGCTAGTGGTGGTGCAAGGCGCGAGGCACCAGCAGTGAGCCATGCTGCCACCCATGCCGCTGACTCACCCGACCTACAACAAAGGCCACCCTCACTTACCCACCCATCACACCAACCTGCACAACCACAACCTCCACAACCACCTGTCAATATCCAGTACCCACCAGCAGACCGCACCTGGGATTGGCAGGTAGCTGACAATTTTGTTCTCAATCCCCATCAGTTTGATGAAAGTCAAAGTGGAATACGCCCATCATGTACACTTGGAAACAATGCCACTGAACTGGAATGTTTCGAGTTATTTTTTGACAAACGCCTGATGGAAATTATTGTCAGGGAAAGCAACACATACTACGAGTACACCATGGCAAACAATACTTTCACCAAAATCACGCCTCCACAAGTGGAAAGAGACAACTGCGGCTGAGCTGTATCTTTTCTTTGCCACAATAATGCTTATGCCACATGTGTATAAGCACCGTGTCAAATCATACTGGTCGACAGACCGCCTGATTGCAGCACCAGGTTTCAGTGATATAATATCAGTGAATCGATTTGTGCTACTGTTACGTATGTTACATTTCTCAGACAAAACCAGGCCTGACAGAAACGACAGGTTACGTATATAAGATTAGGAATGTGTTTCTGTATCTGAAAGAGAAATTCAATATGCATTTCTATCCCTTCAGGAAGCTTATTATTGATGAGTCATTGATTCTGTTCAAAGGTAGACTGTCGTTCAAGTAGTATATACCAAGCAAGAGGAAACGCTTTGGTATAAAGCTGTTTGTGCTTTGTGATTGCTACAGTGGTCTTGTATTGGATATTATTGTGTACACTGGAAGTTATACATTGCAAGATACCAGGAAGTTATTGGGTATCTCTGGTGATGTGGTTAGAACAATGATGGAACCATATCTTGGTAAGGGGCATATATTATATACTGATAACTGGTACACAAGCCCCTCCCTCAGTGATTTGTTGCGAGTGAACTTGACAGATGTGTGTGGTACAGTGCGTGGAAATCGTAAGCATATGCCTAGGTTCAATGCAGGCACTCGTAGGTCAGGTGCACGCGTTTGCTGCCAATGACATCATGGCATTTCGGTGGCATGACAAACGAGATGTCACACTGTTGTCATCAATTCACCCTAACGAAATGACAGACACTGGCAGGCTGAATAGAGACCAATGAACCCATTCTAAAACCTGCAGCTGTGATTGACTACACCCTCAATATGCATTCAGTGGACAAATATGACATGCAGATTGGGTTTGTTGATTGTGTTCGCAAGAGTTATAAGTGGTACATAAAATTCTTTTTTCACATTCTGGACATTTCCATGCTCAATGCTTATAATATTTATAAGTTGAAGACCACAAACAAACCACCATAAGGCAAATTTTGTTTGTCTGTCATCAGACAAATAATATTCAAGTACCAAGGAGCAACACCTGCAATAGAAAACCACCCACCAAGGTATCAATACCTACCCTCTCATCTGAGGCCTGGTGATCACTTCCTAACAAAACTGCCTGCTATTGCTTGCAAGAAAAAGGCTCAGAAGAGGTGTTTTGTCTGTGCACATACAAAAAAACGCCCACAACAACGCAGAGACACTCGTTTTATGTGTGAGGAATGTAAAACGCCACTGTTCCAAAGACTTCCACAGCTGCAGAACTTCTAGAAACATGTCCAGTGACTATATATGTATATATATGATTGAACAATAGTAATAAACAATATTTTTCATTGTAAGTGTTTGTAAATACCTTTTGTAAACAAAATAGTAAGAACAAACTTTATGCCGTTATTGTGTAATAATCAACGAGTGAATACAGTCATCCCTCCGTTTTCGTGTTTAATCCGTTTCTGAGGGATGCACTAAAACTGAAACACACGAAAACTGAAACCATTTTCCCCATAAGAAATAATGGAAATTCAATTAATCCATTCCAGAAACCCAGAAGTTTGGAAAAAAAAAATTGGGGGGCCTTAAAGATAGATTTACATGCACAAATGAATGAAATGAATGTGGCACTTACCCTTACTGAAGACTGATGTTGCTGGATGGAAGAGAGGAGGGGGAGGAGAGGTAGAGACCCTAATTTTTGGAAGGGGAATCCCCCTTCATAAGGACTCTAGGTACCAAGTCCTCATCTGGGGTCACTTCCCTTCTTTGTCTTTTAATCCCACTAGGACCAGCTTGAGTCACTACACACCTGTGGCACTAAATATCTCTCCAGAGAGCTCTGTGTCTGGCAGCTCTTTAAAATGTCCCTAAAATGGGACATGGCATTGTCATTGTAAAAGTAGCCAGCACGGATTGCAACATCTTTGTCACAAATGAATGCACCCTACTCCACATTGCACAAATATTCTTAATCTCTGAAGAAGGCACCTTACATCTCTCTTCCTCCACTGAAGCAATTTCCTCAAATCTGTTTTGTTGTTGTTGCAGCTCAAGCTTTTGCAGCTCTTCAGTGGTTAGATCTTCATTGTGGTTCTCCACCAACTCTTCCACATCTTCGCCACTCACATCCAACCCCATGCAATTCCCCAATGCCACAATACTTTCCACAACTTCCATAGGCTCCTCAGGGCCAGCCCCAAACCCTTCAAAATCCCTCTCTGGGACACAATCTGGCCACAACTTTCTCCAAGCAGAGGTCATCGTCCTGGAAGTCATTCCCTGCCAAGCTTTATCTATAAGGCCTATGCAATGGAAGGTATCGAAGTGAACCTTCCAGAACTCTTTTAGGGTCAATTTAGTGTCATTGGTCACATCAAAGCACCTTTGAAACATTGCTTTGGTGTACAGTTTTTTGAAGTTTGCAATGACCTGCTGGTCCATGGGCTGGAGGAGAGGAGTGGTGTTAGGAGGCAAGAACTTCACTGTTACAAATTTGAAATCCTTAGACATTTGGTCTTCCAAGTCTTGAGGATGACCAGGAGCATTGTCCATTACCAGGAGGCACTTAAGTGGCAATTTATTCTCCAGTAGATATTTCTTCACACTGGGGCCAAACACTTGATTAAACCATTCCAGGAAAATTTCCCTAGAGACCCATGCCTTGGCATTAGACTTCCAAAACACACACAATTTACTCTTGTCAACACTGTAGTTCTTGAACACTCTGGGATTTTCAGAGTGATACACCAGTAAAGGCTTCACTTTAAAATCCCCACTAGCATTACCACACAACATGAAAGTTAGCCTGTCTTTCATAGGCTTGTGTCCTCGCATTGCCTTTTCCTCCTGCGTGATGTAGGACCTCCTTGGCATTTTCTTCCAAAAGAGGCCTGTTTCGTCACAATTAAACACTTGTTGGGGTTTGAAATTTTCAGCCTCTACATATTTTATAAAAAGGGAGGGAAAGGGGGGGCACTGGTCTGGGAACAAAGAACCTTGTCCATGGAAGAAAAAGAGGGGAATGTATGGGGTATAGTTATACCAACGCTCTTTATGGGTGTGAAGCATGGGTGATGAATGTTGAACGAGGAGAAGGCTGGAGGCAGTGGAGATGTCATGTCTGAGGTAAATGTGGGTGTGAATATAATGCAGAGAATTGAGTTTGAAATTAGAGGAGGTGCGGATTACCAAAACGATTGTCCAGGAGCTGAGGGGGGGTTGTTGAGGTGGTTTGACAGTAGAGAGAATGGAAGAGACAGAGTGACCAGAGTGTATAAATCTGTAGTGGAGGGAAGGCGGGGAGGGGTCGGCCTAGGAAAGGTTGGAGGGAGGGGTAAAGGAAGTTTTGTGTGCGAGGGCTTGACTTCAGAAGAAATGTGGAGCTTTTTGATAGGAGTGAATGGAGGCATAGGGTTTTTTATACTTGCGTGCTGTTGAGTGTGAGAAAGTAACATTTATGAAGGGATTCAGGAAACCGGCAGGCCGGACTTGAGTTCTGGGGGATGGGAAGACAGTGCCGGCACTCTGAAGGAGGGGTGTTAATGTTGCAGTTTTATAACTGTAGTGTAAGCACCCTCTGACAAGACAGGAGGGAGTGAAATGATGAAAGTTTTTTTTTTGGGGCCCCTGCCTTGGGGGGAATCGCCGATGTGTTAAAAAAAAAAAAAAACTTTATCTGAACTGGCACCTCCCCCTGCCTACAACACTGTGTATGCAGTTCGCTCTTGAAGTTTTCGAACCAGCCTTTGTGGCCTTAAATTCTAAACCTCAACACTGGTTCCAGGCATTTTTTACAAGATCGGCATGCAACAGCCTTGCTTTTTCACATATGATGGATTGCACAACACTATCACCCGCTAGCAGTTTTGGTTTATCCACACCAATAACAATTTCTCCATATTTTCCATTGTTTGTGATCTCTGTTTCGTTATCGTATTCACCCCTTCGCAACATTAGCTTCCGTGATTTCCTTTCTCTTTGTCACAATGGAACTGATGGTTGATGGTTTTCTCTGTATATCCTGGAGCTCGGCAATACATTACCACTATCATATTTTTCTATTATTCTTCTTTCAGTTCTATGGTGTTCCTCACTTTTCTTTACCAAAGAATGTATAGACTTTCTTTAGCCCATGGTAGCTTTTTAGTAGTCACACACAATAATCAAAAAAAACAATGAATTGTTAATAAATTTTTGTATAAACTCCTGGGGTGATGTTCACTCAAGCTAAACAATGCTAGACTGTGACAATGGTGGTGGAGGTGCGTGGGTGGCGGGCCTATGGCCTTTGTATGTGCCGGCACTAGTGGACAGGTCCCATACGGTCGGCGAAAACTAAAACAACGCGAAAACTAAGACAAATTTTCCCCGAAAAAGTCTTAAACCAAAATCGCGAAAACTGGGACAACGAAAACCAAGGGATGACTGTATTACTAAATGTAAAAGGAGAAACTTTCGTTTTTCTTTGGGCCACCCTGCTTCGGTGGGAAACGGCCGACGGGAAAGAAGATATAATAATGTATCTCTCCGCCTGCGTCTAGAGAATACAGGTTTAGGAACTCAAGCGCTCCCAGTAGTTGAGGTTTATCGCACTTATGCGTGCAGGTGAAGGTTCTCTGCACATTTTCAAGGTCGCAATTTCACCCTTGAAGGTGCAGTTAGTGTGCAGCAATATTCCAGCCTAGATAGAACAAGCGATCGTAAAGTGTCAACATGGGCTTGGCATCCCTGGTTTTGAAGGTCCTCATTATCCATCCTGTCATTTTTCGAGCAGATGCAATTGCTACTTTGTTATGGTCCTTGAAGGTGAGATCCTCTGATGATCACTCCCAGGTCTTTGACATTAGTTTTTCACTCTATTGTGTGGTTGGAATTAGTTTTGTACTCCGATGAGATTTTATTCTTCACGTTTTCCGTATCTGAGTAATTGAAATTTCTCATCATTGAACTTCATATTGTTTTCTGTAGCCCATTTAAAGATTTGGTTTATGTCTGCTTGGAGTCTAGCCGTGTCTTCACGGTGGACACCTGTCATCAGATTCGGGTGTCATCTGCAAGGAAACACAGCACAGTGGCTTATATCCCTGTCAATATCTGATATGAGGATGAGGAATAGGATGGGAGCAAGTACTGTAGCCTTGTGGAACAGAGCTTTCACAGTAGCTGCCTCAGACTTTACTCTGTGACTACTACTCTTTGTGTTCTAATGTTAGGAAATTATAGATCCATCTACCAACTTTTCCTGTTATTCCTTTATCACGCATTTTGTGTGCTATTACACCATGGTCACACTTGTCAAAGGCTTTTGCAAAATCTGTATATAACATCTGCATTCTGTTTATCTTCTAGAGCATCCAGGACCTTGTCAGAGGTCCAGTAGTTGGACAGACAGGAGCGGCCTGCTCTAAACCCATGCTGTCCTGGGTTGTGCAATTGATGGGATCAAGATGGGTGGCGATCTTGCTTCTTAGAACCCTTTCAAAGATTTTTATGATATGGGACGTTAGCGCCCAAATTTGGGCTGTCGTTCTTTGCTATTGTTTACTGCCCCTTTGTGGAGCGGATTACACCCTCAATATGTGATTATTGGACAAATGTGACATGCAAGTTGGGTTTACTGATTTGTTCAAGAGTTACAAGTGGTACATAAAACTCTTTTTTCACATTCTTGACATTACCATGCTCAATGCTTATAATATTTATAAGTTGAAGACCAGAAACAAACCACATATGGCGAATATTGTTTGTCTGTCATTAGACAAATAATATTCAAGTACCGGAGCAACACCTGCAATAAAAACCCACCCAACACCAAGTCATCAACACCTACCCTTCGTCTGAGGCCTGGTGGTGAACACTTCCTAACAAAACTGCCTGCTTCTGCTTGCAAGAAAAGGCTCAGAAGAGGTGTTTTTTCTGTGCACATACAAAAAAACGCCCAAACAACGCAGAAACACTCGTTTTATGTGTGGAATGAAACACCACTGTGCATGGAATCATGTTTCAGAGACTCCACAGGCTGCAGAACTTCTAGAAACATGTCCAGTGACTCTATGTATGTATATATATGATTGAACAATATAAATAACTAATATTTGTTATTGTAAAAATTTGTAAATACATTGTTAAACAAATTAGTGATAAGAAAGTTCATGTGAATATTGTGTAACAAATAGTGAGTGAATTTTGAAAAACAGCACTTATATTGGTCTCCCAGGACATAAAGTTATTTAAAAAAAAAAAAAATCGATCAGAAACAACTCCAAGAAAAGAAAAAATATTACTGGGTGACCGACAGTCACGATGTTTGCCGACACCGGTTCCATTTTCGTCAACTTCAATCCTCTATATCTCAGTGAGTATTGGACCCTGAGAACGAGTTTGGAGACCCCCTTGGACCCCTGGAAAGGGTTAAGGGAGTAATGTCGGTAATGGCACTTGAGCAGGCTTCTGGAATGAAGTTTTTACATTACTCGGGGTCCACTGTACTTACATATTGTACGATTTCCGGGGTGTTCGAGCCGGGGTCCACTGTAATTGGAAGTAGATGTGTCAGCAGATGGGTCTATGAAGGATGAGGTGAATCATAGAACTGATGAGGGGAAAAGGGTGAGAGGTGCTCTTAGGAGTCTGTGGAGACAAGAACTTTGTCCATGGAAGCAAAGAAGGGAATGTATGAGAGTATAGTTATACCAACACTCTTATATGGGTGTGAAGCATGGGTGGTGAATGTTGCAACGAGGAGAAGGCTGGAGGCAGTGGAGATGTCATGTCTGAGGGCAGTGTGTGGTGTGAATATAATGCAGAGAATTCGTAGTTTGGAAATTAGGAGGAGCGGGATTATCGAAACTATTATCCGGAGGGCTGAGGAGAAGTTTTTGAGGTGGTTCAGACATGTAGAGAGAATGGAACAAAGTAGAATCACTTAGAGAGTATATAAATCTGTAGTGGAGGGAAGGCAGGGTAGGGGTGGCCTAGGAAAGGTTGGAGGGAGGGGGGTAAAGGAGGTTTTGTGTGCGAAGGGCTTGGACTTCCAGCAAGCATGCGTGAGCATATTTGATAGGAGTGAATGGAGACTAATGGTTTTTAGGACTTGACATGCTGTTGGAGTGTGAGCAAGTAACATTTATGAAGGGATTCAGGAAACCGGCAGGCCGGACTTGAGTTCTGGAGATGGGAAGTACAGTGTCTGCACTCTGAAGGAGGGGTGTTAATGTTTTCAGTTTTATAGCTGTAGTGTAAGTGCGCCCTGGCAAGACAGTGATGGGTAAATGATGAAAGATTTTCTTTTGGGCTATCCTGCTTGGTGGGGAAAAGGCCGATGTGTTTAATAATAATAATGAATACAGTTCTTGAGAGCAGGTATATACATACAGTGGAACCCCGATTTTCGGCCATAATCCGTTCCAGGAGCTAGGTCTAAAGTCGAAGCAATATTTCCCATAAGAAATAATGTAAATCCAATTAATCCATTCCACCCAAAAATATTCACAAACAATTCATTTTTTAAAGAACAAATACTATAGTTTTACATACAGAAAACAATGAGAAATAAATATAAGGCACTAATTTTAATGGATAAATGAACATTTAAATAAGTTTTACCTTTATTGAAGACTCTTGTTGGTGTATGAGAGAGCAGGAGATTTGTTTGGAGGCAGGACAAGATAGTCCTTCAATATGACATAATATCAACTCTACGGCTTATTTATCTGTCCAGTTCATCTAATATGACATTAACAATATTGACCCTTTGACTGTCGCAAGCTCCAATCCTGAGTGCTCTCCTGTTGTCGCAAAATATTAAAAAAAAAAAAATTTCTTATCAAAATGTCAAGATTATTTTTCTGATTGTTTTTATCCTAAAATTTTTTGTTTGCGATCAATTCTTCGGAGATATGGAGGCATAAAGTTGGCAGAAAATGAGCCGCATATGTAAACAGTGGCGCATGCCGCTCACGGTACACTTATACTTACTCCCATTGAAGGTTTTTGTATTTTCCAATATTTTTTTTCCAAGTAACTTATTGGCCCGGGGACCAAAGTAAGGTGCTGTGTACATATATACACTTATTGTATGCAAATAATAACTGCACAAACATTATTATCATTATATTGTTTACAGAGCTTGTTTACACAAACCAACAATGCAAATTTTTTTATTGCTATTGTTCTATTTATATATACACATATATAATGACTGGACACTTTCCATCAACTTCCCTTAGCAGTTGAAGCATGTGTGTGTGTGTGTGTGTGTGTGTGTGTGTGTGTGTGTGTGTGTGTGGACATCTAAATTTGCTGAGTCAGGGTAAGGCAGCTGTCAAAATGACATAGTATACCATTACTCACTAAGGGTCGGATGCGAAAAGTGGGTCATAATAAGCGTGTATGCACCTGGAGAAGAGAGGAGGTAGAGGAGAGAGAGGATTTTGGGAGATGTTGCTAATGTATAGGAACTTTTGAACCAAATGAGAGAGTAATTGTGGTAGGGGACCTAAATGCTAAAGTGGGAGAAACATGCAGAGAGGGTGTAGTAGGTAAGTTTGGGGTGCCAGGTGTAAATGATAATGGGAGCCTCTGATTGAACTTTGTATAGAAAGGGTTTAGTTATAGGTAATACATATTTTAAGAAAAAGAGGATAAATAAGTATACAAGATATGATGTAGGGCGTAATGACAGTAGTTTGTTGGACTATGTATTGGTAGATAAAAGACTGTTGAGTAGACTTCAGGATGTACATGTTTATAGAGGGCTACAGATATATCAGATCACTTTTAGTTATAGCTACAGTGGGGAGTAAAGGTAGATGGGATACAAGGAAAATAGAATCAGTAAGTAAAAGAGAGGTGAAGTTTATAAACTAAAAGAGGAGGCAGTAGGGTAAGATATAAACAACTATTGGAGGATAGATGGGCTAGTGAGAGGTAGGCAATGGGGTCGAAAATGTATGGGGTAGATTTAAAAATGTAGTGTTAGAGTGTTCAGAGAAGTTTGTGGTTACAGGCGAGTGGGTGCGGGGGAAGAGGAGCGATTGGTGGAATGATGATGTAAAGAGGGTAGTAAGGGAGAAAAAGTTACATATGAGAGGTTTTTACAAAGTAGAAGTGATGCAAGAGGGAAGAGTATATGGAGAGAAAAAGAGAGGTTAAAAGATGGTGAAGCAATGTAAAAAGAGAGCAGATGAGAGAGTGGGTGAGATGTTATCGCAAATTTTGTTGAAAATAAGAAAAAGTTTTGGAATGAGATTAATAAGTTGAGGAAGCCTAGAGAACAAATGGATTTGACAGTTAAAAATAGGAGAGGAGAGTTATTAAATGGAGAGTTAGAGGTATCGGGAAGATGGAGAGAATATTTTGAGGATTTGTTAAATGTTGATGAAGACAGGGAAGCTGTGATTTCGTGTGTGGGAAGGAGGAATAACATCTTGTAGGAGTGTGGAAGAGCCAGTTGTGGGTGAGGGAAGTTCGTGAGGCAGTGGGTAGAATGAAAGGTAAGGCAGCTGGGATTGATGGGATAAAGATAGAAATGTTAAAGCAGGTGGGGATATAATTTTGGAGTGGTTGGTGCTATTATTTAATAAATGTATGGAAGAGGGTAAGGTACCTAGGGATTGGCGAGAGCGTGTATTGTTCCCTTTGTATAAAGGCAAAGGGACAAAAGAGAGTGCAAAAATTATAGGGGAATAAGTCTGTTGAGTGTACCTGGTAAAGTGTATGGTAGAGTTATTATTGAAAGAATTAAGAGTAAGATAGAAAGCAGGATAGCAGATGAACAAGGGGGCTTTAGGAAAGGTAGGGGTGTGTAGACCAAGTGTTTACAGTGAAACATATAGGTGAACAGTATCTGGATAAGGATAAAGATGTTTTTGTGGCATTTATGGATTTGGAAAAGGCGTATGATAGGGTAGATAGGGGGCAATGTGGCAGATGTTGCAGGTGTATGGAATAGGAGGAAGGTTACTGAAAGCAGTGAAGAGTTTTTATGAGGATAGTGAGGCTCAGGTTAGAGTGTGTAGGAGGGAAGGGGACTATTTCCCAGTAAAAGTGGGCCTTAGACAAGGATGTGTGATGTCACCGTGGTTGTTCAATATATTTATAGATGGGGTTGTAAGAGAAGTGAATGCGAGGGTCTTGGCAAGAGGTGTTGGGCTAAAAGATAAAAGCAAATACAAAGTGGGAATTGTCACAGTTGCTTTTTGCTGATGACACTTTGCTTTTTTGGAGATTCTGAAGAGAAGCTGCAGAGGTTGGTGGATGAATTTGGTAGGGTGTGTAAAAGAAGAAAATTGAAAGTGAATATAGGAAAGAGTAAAGTGATGAGGATAACAAAAGAATAGGTGACGAAAGATTGGATATCAGATTGGAGGGAGAGAGTATGGAGGAGGTGAATGTATTCAGATATTTGGGAGTGGACATGTCGGCGGATGGGTCTATGAAGGATGAGGTGAATCATAGAATTGATGAGGGGAAAAGGGGTGAGTGGAGCACTTCGGAGTCTGTGGAGACAAAGAACCTTGTCCATGGAAGTAAAGAGGGGAATGTATGAGAGATAGTTATACCAACACTCTTATATGGGGTGAAGCATGGGTGATGAATGTTGCAACGAGGAGAAGGCTGAGGCAGTGGAGATGTCATGTCTGAGGTCAATGTGTGGTGTGAATATAATGCAGAGAATTCGGAGTTTGGAAATTAGGAGGTGGGATTACCAAAACGATTGTCCAGAGAGCTGAGGAGGGGTTGTTGAGGTGGTTTGGACATGTAGAGAAATGGAACGAGACAGAGTGACTTCGGAGTTATAAATCTGTAGTGGAGGAAGGCGGGGTAGGGGTCCTAGGAAAGGTTGGAGGGAGGGGGTAAAGGAAGTTTTGTGTGCGAGGGCTTGGACTTCCAGCAAGCATGTGTGGCGATTTGATAGGAGGAATGGAGGCATATGGTTTTTAATACTTGACGTGCTGTTGGAGTGTGAGCAAAGTAACATTTATGAAGGATTCAGGAAACCGGCAGGCCGGACTTGAGTTCTGGAGATGGGAAGTACAGTGTCTGCACTCTGAAGGAGGGGTGTTAATGTTGCAGTTTTATAACTGTAGTGTAAAGCACCCTTCTGAAGACAGTGATGGAGTGAATGATGATGAAAGTTTTTCTTTTTCGGGCCACCCTGCCTTGGTGGGAGTCGGCCGATGTGTTAATAAAAAAAATAATAAAAAAATACTCACCACCCTCACTGCTGTCAACCTGTCAACACAAAAGGGGACCCATGTCTTCTTTCCCACAACCTCCTTCCTAGCTTCCTTTCTTCCTTCATTCCTTCCTTCCTTTCTTACTTATTTCCTTCCTTCCTTCCTTCCTCTCACCAATTCCTTCCTTCCTCTCATCTCTTCCTTCCTGCCTTCCTTTCTTCCTTCATTCCTTCCTTTTTTTCTTCCTTTCTTACTTCTTTTGTTCCTTCCTTCCTCTCATCTCTCCTTCCTTCCTTTCTTTCTTTCTTCCTTTCTTCTTTCCTTCCTTTCCTCCTTCCTTCTTCTTAACTTCCTTCCTCTCATCTCTTCTTTCCTTCCTTCCTTCTTTTCATCTCTTCTTT
>WNWK01031261.1:0-22833 GCA_009830355.1 Cherax destructor
CCGGCTGGTCAGGTACCGATTTTTTTGGTGCCCCCCCCGTGCCTGTTTGAAGACACCCAAGGGTTTTTGGTAACCCCCTTTAGGGCTGGGAGGCGTTGAACAATCTTGGGCCCCTGACATTTATTGTGTTGTCCCCCCCAACCCCGTGCTAGTGGCACTCTGCTTTTCATTGGGGGATGTTACTTTGCCTGCCGAGTTTTTTGCTTTGAGGGCTTTTTTTCGTGTGCAATTTGGTACTAATCCTCGAAAATTTTTCCAAAAGGGGTAAAAATTTTTATATTTTCCCGCCCGTTTTTAGGGAGTACGGCCCAGGAATAAACCTTTCCCCGGAAACCTGAGGTGGTTTTCGAAGGTGCCGTGAATTCCCCACATTTTCAAGGTCAGAAATTTCCCCCGCCTTGAAAGGTGCAGTTAGGGGTGCAGCAATATTAAAACCAGATAGAACAAGGGGACCCTTTGAAAAGTGTCAACATGGGTTTTGGAACCCCTTGGTTTTAAAAAGGGTTCCATTATCCATCCTGTCTTTTTTCTAGCAGATGCAAATTGCTACGGTTTATGGCCCTTTGAAGGTGAGATCCTCTGACAAGGGTCACTCCCGGTCTTTTTACATTAGTTTTTTGCTCTATTGTGTGGGTTTTTAATTAGTTTTTTTACTCCGGGTGAGATTTTTTAAATTTTTTCCAAAGTTTTTCGTATCTGAGTAATTTAAATTTCTCATCATTGAACTTCACTTTTTTTCTTTCAGCCCATTTAAAGATTTTTTATGTCTGCTTGGAGTCTTGGGTGGGGTTCCCTTTAACGGTGGGCACTGTCATACAGATTCGGGGGCATCTGCAAAGGAAGACACCGGGACTGTGGCTTATATTTCCCTTTCCCCATGTCCGATATGAGGATGAAGGGAAAAGGGTGGGGGCCAGTACTTCCCCCCCTTTGTGGAACAGAGTTTTTCACATTAAAACTGCCTCAGACTTTACTCTGTTGGGCTACTACTTGTGTTCTACTTTTTAGAAAATAGATCCATCTACCAACTTTTCCTGTTATTCCTTTATCAGATTTTGTGTGCTATTACACCATGGTCACACTTGTCAAAGGCTTTTGCAAAGTCTGTGTATATAACACCTGCATTCTGTTTGTCTTCTAGAGCATCCAGGACCTTGTCATAGTGGTCCAGGAGTTGGGACAGACAGAGCAGCCTGCTCTAAATCCATGCTGCCCTGGGTTGTGCAATTGATGGGTATCAAGATGAGTGGCGATCATGCTTCTTAGAACCCTTTCAAAGATTTTTATGATATGGGACGTTAGTGCTATTGGTCTGTAGTTCTTTGCTATTGCTTTACTGCCCCCTTTGTGGAGTGGGGCTATGTCTGTTGTTTTTAGTAACTGCGGACGACCCCAGTGTCCATGCTCCCTCTCCATAGGATGTTAAAAGCATGTGATAGGGGCTTCTTGCAGTTCTTGATGAACACGGAGTTCCACGAGTCTGGGCCTGAGCAGAGTGCATGGGCATGTCATTTATTGCCTTTTCGAAGTCATTTGGTGTCGGGTGATGTCAGATAGGCATGCGTCTGTCAAGTTCTGTGGCACTCTCATAAAAATTCATTTAGGTCTTCGATTTTCAGTCTGGTTATGCTCGCTAAAAACTGAGTCATACTGGAACTTAAGTAACACACTCATTTCCTTGCTGTCATCTGTGTAGGCCCCATCCCGTTTAAGTAGGGGCCCAATACTGGTTGTTTTTCCCGACTTTGATTTTGCATAAGAAAAGAAATACTTTGGGTTTCTTTCAATTTCATTTATGTCTTTTTTGTTCTTCCCGCTTTCTTGATTCCTGTAAGATTCCTTTAGTTTTAATTCGATGTTTGCTATTTCTCTGACTAGTGCTCCCTTCGTATTTCAGATATATTGGCCTCCTGTAGCTGCTCCGTTATTCTTTCCCTTTCGCCTGTATAGGGAGCCTTTTTTAGTTTGCATCTTCTCCTCCTTTTCCTTAAGGGAATTTGCCTTGAGCAAACCTCAAGTGCCACAGAGTTAATTTGTTCTAGACATAGGTTAGGATCTGTGATGCTTAGGCAATCTTCCCAGTTTATATCATATAGGACTTGGTCCCACCTTATGTTTTTGTTATTGAAGTTGAATTTGGAGAAGGCTTCCTTGCGGCTGATCACATTTTGTTGATCTGGGTAATGTGTGGTGTAAAAACAGTGGAACCCCAGTTTTCGTCCTGAACCCTTTGACTGTCGCGACCCCAAATCCTAAAGTGTCTTTTTTGTGTCGCAAAATATCCCCCCAAAAAAAAAAAAAAAAAAAATTCTTATGAAATGATAGAGAATCTTTTCCCGGTAGTAATGACACCAAAAGTACGAAAATTGATGGAAAACTTATGGAATTACGTTCTCGCGAAGTTAGTGATCTCGGCGATATTTACGCATCAGCGATTTCGCCCACTTTGAGCCCTATTTTCGGCCAATTCCATTGTTCCAGTCGACCAAACTCATAGCTATTTCTTTAGAATGCCATTTGTTCTATCGATTGAGTACAAGAAACCACCCATTTACCGATTTCAACTACCCAATAAAGTGGTCAGAAATTGGCAAGTTGGCCAATTTCACACAAATTAAAAGAGATGCCAATTGCAAAATAGGGTCTACAATGAACAATGCAGACATTCCTGGCACTAAAATAACATTTTCTCTGTTCATCAGTCAAGTCTCCAGGCCCCTCTTATATTACTCTTACTTTCTATTTTGAATTTTTATTCACACAAAAAATAGAAGATTTACTGTTATGCAGACTACTGCATTATTGTAATAATTGTATAAATAATGCCAACCCATTCATGACTGCGTATTAGTATGGCTAGTTGGACACTTATTGGACAATGACGTCATTTGTTTACTCTTGAACATCGCCAAAAATCAAACATTTCCGCTACTTTGAGCTCAATTTCAAGGTCCTTTTCATCGTGAAATCAATCAAAATCATCTCTATTTCTGTAATATGTCTTCCATTCTATCAAATGAGACCAAGAAAACGAGAATACAACCATAAATACTATACGAAAATAGTACACCTCAAAGTCGACGTTTTAATCCAAAAACACGGTCGGAGGTTTTTTTTCTCATTATGCATTGCATGCTGCAGGGTTTTTTATATACTGCACACACTGACCACACAGACTCATTCTCTCACATGTGGGCCTACCAGCATTCTCCCACTTGATTTGAAGCCGCTAGAATTTTGGAGTACAGTGGACCCCCGGTTAACGGCCGGCTCCAAACACTAACATTTATTTAAGTGTATTTTTTTAAGTGCTTTTGTAAGTGTATGTTTGGGGGTCCAAAAAGACTACTCTAATTTACATTATTCCTTAAGTTAATAAATTCGTTCGGTAACGGCACTTGAACAACATTCTGGAACGAATTATGGCCGTTAACCGGGGGTACACTGTATTAATATACATCAAAAACACTGGCTTGTAAGACGTATATATACAACAGAAACAGTCGAAGGGTTAACCCGTTCTGGAAGGTCAGTTGAAATCCGAAATGGACGAAAACCGAAGTAATATTTCCCATAAGAAATAATGTAACTCCAATTAATCCATTCCAGACACCCAAAAATATTAACAAAAAATAAATTTTATAGAGAATAACTATAGTGGCAACAGCAAGTAAGAGAGAGGTAAAAGTGTATAAACTAAGGGAGGAGGAAGTTAGGGTGAGATATAAGCAACTATTGGCAGAAAGGTGGGCTAGTGCAAGTAGGAGTAGTGGGGGGGTTGAAGAGAGTTGGGATAGTTTTAAAAATGCAGTATTAGAATGTGGGGCAGAAGTTTGTGGTTATAGGAGGGTGGGTGCAGGAGGAAAGAGGAGTGAGTGGTGGAATGAAGAAGTAAAGGGTGTGATAAAAGAAAAAGGTAGCTTATGAGAGGTTTTTACAAAACAGAAGTGTTAGTAGAAGAGCAGAGTATATGGAGAGTAAAAGAAAGGTGAAGAGAGTGGTGAGAGAGTGCAAAAGAAGAGCGGATGAAAGAATGGAGAGGATCTGTCAAGAAATTTTGCTGAAAACAAGAAAAATTTTGGAGTGAGATAAACAAGGTAAGAAAGCCTAGGGAACGAATGGATTTGTCAGTTAAAAACAGAGTAGGGGAGTTAGTAGATGGGGAGCTGGAGGTATTGGGTAGATGGCGGGAATATTTTGAGGAACTTTTAAATGTCGATGAAAAGAGGGAGGCGATAATTTCATGTACTGGCCAGGAGGTACAACATCGTTTAGGAGTGAAGAAGAGCAGGATGTGAGTGTGGGGGAGGTGCGTGAGGCATTACGTAGAATGAAAGGGGGTAAAGCAGCTGGAATTGACGGAATCATGACAGAAATGTTAAAAGCAGGGGGGGATATAGTGCTGGAGTGGTTGGTATTTTTGTTTAATAAATGTATGAAAGAGGGAAGGTACCTAGGGATTGGCAGCAGCATGTATAGTTCCTTTATATAAAGGGAAGGGGGATAAAAGAGAGTGTAAAAATTATAGGGGAAGAAGTTTACTGAGTATACCAGGTAAAGTGTATGGCAGGGTTATTATTGAAAGAATTAGAGGTAAGACAGAGAGTAGGATTGCAGATGAGCAAGGAGGCTTTAGAGTGGGTAGGGGATGTGTAGATCAAGTGTTTACAGTGAACAAACAAACAAACAAACAAACAAATTTTATTTCATTGCATATATGTGAACAGTATTTAGATAAAGGTAGAGAAGTTTTTATTGCATTTATGGATTTAGAAAAGGCATATGATAGAGTGGATAGGGGAGCAATGTGGCAAATGTTGCAAGTGTATGGAATAGGTAGTAAGTTACTGAAGGCTGTAAAGAGTTTTTATGAGGATAGTGAGGCTCAGGTTAGGGTGTGTAGGAGAGAGGGAGATTACTTCCGGTAAAAGTAGGTCTTAGACAGGGTTGTGTAATGTCACCATGGTTGTTTAATATATTTATAGATGGGGTTGTAAAAGAAGTAAATGCTAGGGTGTTGGGGAGAGGGTGGATTAAATTATGGAGAATTAAATGCAAATGGGAGTTGACACAGTTACTTTTTGCTGATGATACTGTGCTTATGGGAGATTCTAAAGAAAAGTTGCAAAGGTTAGTGGACGAGTTTGGGAGAGTGTGTAAAGGTAGAAAGTTAAAAGTGAACATAGATAAGAGTAAGGTGATGAGGGTATCAAACGATTTAAATAAAGAAAATTGGATATCACATTGGAGAGAGGGATTATGGAAGAAGTAAATGTTTTCAGATATTTGGGAGTTGATGTGTCAGCAGATGGGTTTATGAAGGATGAGGTTAACCATAGAATTGATGAAGGAAAAAGGTGAGTGGTGCATTGAGGTATCTGTGGAGACAAAACGTTATCCATGGAGGCAAAGAAGGGAATGTACGAAAGTATAGTGGTACCAACACTCTTATATGGGTGTGAAGCATGGGTTGCAAATGCTGCAGCGAGGAGGAGGCTGGAGGCAGTGGAGATGTCCTGTCTAAGGGCAATGTGTGGTGTAAATATTATGCAGAAAATTCGAATGTGGAAATTAGGAGAAGGTGTGGAGTTACTAAAAGTATTTGTCAGAGGGCTGAAGAGGGTTGTTGAGGTGGTTTGGTCATTTAGAGAGAATGGATCAAAGTAGAATGACTTGGAGAGCGTATAAATCTGTAGGGAATTAAGGCGGGGTAGGGTCAGTCCTAGAAAAGGTTGGAGGGAAGGGGTAAAGGAGGTTTTGTGGGCGAGGGCTTGGACTTCCAGCAAGCATGTGTGAGCGTGTTAGATAGGAGTGAATGGAGACGAATGGTTTTTGGGACATGACGATCTGTTGGAGTGTGAGCAGGGTAACATTGTGTGAAGGGATTCAGGGAAACCAGTTAATTGATTTAGTTGGACTTGAGTCCTGGAAATGGGAAGTACAATGCCTGCACTTTAAAGGAGGGGTCTGAGATAGTGACAGCTGGGAGGGACTTTTCTCAGCTGTAGTATCTGAGCTCTTCTGCAAAGACAGTGATTATGTATGAGTGTGGTGAAAGTGTTGAATGATGATGAAAGTTTTTTCTTTTTGGGGATTTTCTTTCTTTTTGGGTCACCCTGCCTCGGTGGGAGACGGCCGACTTGTTGAAAAAAAAAAAAAAAACTATAGTGTTCCTAGATAGTAGGTTGGTAGACAGCAACCGCCCAGGGAGGTACTACCGTCCTCCCAAGTGAGTGAAAAACAAAAGCCTGTAATTGTTTTACATGATGGTAGGATTGCTGGTGTCTTCTTTCTGTCTCATAAACATGCAAGATTTTAGGTAGGTCTTGCTACTTCTACTTACAATTAGTTCACACTACACATTCATGTACACGTTTATGTATACACACTCATCTGAGTTTTCTTTGATTTTATCTTAATAGTTCTTGTTCTTATTGCTTTTCCTTTCATATCCATGGGGAAGTGGAATAAGAATCTTTCCTCCGTAAGCCATGCGTGTTGTAAAAGTCAACTAAATGATGGGAACAATGGGCTAGTATATAATTTTGAAGAAAATATCATAGATGGATTAATGAAAATGTCTATATTAACATAAAATAAGACATTTAATGTGCCCAAGAGTGATTATTATTAGTACGTATTACGTGATGTTTTCCCTCTGCCCGGCAACCACCCATCCAGGTGGACGCGTCTGGTACGGACGATTTCCGAGAAGTTGTACAAAACCTAGGGTAAAAATTCGTCGAAAAAAGTGGTCAAAATTTGAATTGTATGATATCCAGATAGGACGAAAACCGGGGTTCCACTGTATTATGCAGAGAATTCGTAGTGTGGAAATTAGGAGGAGGTGTGGAGTTACTAAAAGTATTAGTCAGAGGGCTGAAGAGGGGCTGTTGAGGTGGTTTGGTCATTTAGAGAGAATGAAACAAAGTAGAATGACTTGGAGAGTGTATAAATCTGTTGGGGAAGGAAGCCGGGGTATGGGTTGTCCCCGAATTATTATTTTATTATTATTATAATCAAGGGGAAGCGCTAAACCCGTAGGATTATACAGCACCTGTGGGGGGGATGTGGAAGGTATTCAGGCTTAACCCTTTGGGGGTCGGTGCCATACTAGTACGTTTTACGAGCAGGGGTTGGTGCCGTACTAGTACGCCCAAATTCTAGCGGCCTCAATTTAAGCAGAAAACGTCTGGTAGGCATACATATGAAAGAATGGGTCTGTGTGGTCAGTGTGCGCAGTATAAAAAAATCCTGCAGTACACACTGCATAATGAGAGAAAAAAACTCGACCGTTTTTCGATTAAAACAAGCGACTTTGCAGTCGATTTTCGTATGGTATTTATTGATGTATTCTCGTTTTCTTGGCTCATTTGATAGAATGGAAGATATTTTACAGAAATAGAGATGATTTTGATTGTTATGACAATGACAAGTACCTTGAAATTGAGCTCAAAGTAGCGAAAATGTTCGATTTTTGACGATGTTCAAGAGTAAACAAATCACACCATGCCACCAATACACATCAACTGGCGAGTCTTATATTCATGTACAAGTGCTCTGATATTATTTATACCATTTTTACAATGATGCAGTTGTATACATAACAGTAAATCTTCTATTTTTTGTGAGAATAAAAATTCAAAATGAAAAGCAAAAGTAATGGAACAGGGGCTTGGAGATGTGACTAATGAACAGAGAACATGTTATTTTAGTGCCAGGAATGTCTGCCTTGTTTACTCTGGACCCTATTTTGAAATTGGCATTGTTTGAAATTTGTGTGAAATTGGAAAATTGCCATTTTCTGACCACTATTTTGGGTAGATAAAATTAGTAAATAGGCAGTTTCTTCTACCCATTCGATAGAAGAAATGGAGTTCTAGCGAAATAGCTATAATTTTAGGAGACTGAAACATTGGAATTTGTCGAAAATAGGGCTCGAAGTGGGTGAAATCGCCGATGCGTCAGTATCATAGATACCAATAACTTCGCGAAAGCATAATTTCGTTAGTTTTCGATCAAATTTCATAATTTTGGTGGCGTTATGATCGGAAAAAGATTCTCTATCATTTCATAAGAAAAAATTAATTTTTTTTTTCCAAAAATTTTTTGACCCCAGGAACACTTTCCTGAGAAGGCCTGTCGACCCCCAAAGGGTTAATTCAGGGAACTGGAGCACAGATTCAATTCCCTAGATCAAGAGCCCCTCACCAGCGTCAAGGAACCTTCCTTGAGGAGGTTGTCCCCGAAAAGGATGGAGGGAGGGGATAAAGGAGGTTTTGTGGGTTAGGGGGTTGGACTTAAAGCAACGTGTGTGAGCGTGTTAGATAGGAGTGAATGGAGACGAATGTTTTTTGGGACCTGGCGAGCTGTTGGAATGTGAGCAGGGTAATATTCTGTAAAGGGATTCAGGGAAACCGGTTAGCTGGACTTGAGTCCTGGAAATGGGAAGTACAATGCCTGCACTTTAACCCTTTGACTGTCGGAGACCCCTTTCTGAAACTGTCATTTTGTTGGGAAATATTAAAAAAAAAATTATTTTTTTCTTATCAAAATGTTAAGATTATTTTTCTGATTGTTTTTATCTAAAAAACAGATTTTTGCCATCAATATTTACCGAGATATGGAGGTGTAAAGTTGGCAGAAAATGAGCCGCGTATGGCAACAGCGGCGAATGCCACTCACTCGGTAAACATTTGTTTACTTCCATTCATAGATTTCTTGTTTTTTTCACTATTTTCTTTTTTTACGTAACTTATGTGGCCTGTGAGACCAAGGTAAGGTGCAATGTATATATATACATTCGTTGTATGCAACACAATAATAGCATAAACATTAGTATCTTTATATTGTTTACAAAACTTGTTTACACAAACCAACAATACAAAAAAAATCTTTATTACTATTGTTCAATAATATATATACAAATGTAAAGTCACTGGACATGTTCATAGACGTTCTGCAGATTGTGAAACTCTTTGAAACATGGTTCTATGCACAGTGGTGTTTTACATTCCTCACACATAAAACGAGTGTCTCTGCATTTTTGTTGGTGTTTTTTTGTATATGCATAGACAAAACATCTCTTCTGAGCAGTTTTCTTCAAAGTAGCAGCAGGCAGTTGTGTTAGGTAGTTATCCTAGGTTGAAGTCGTCTGGGTCGTCATTCCTTCCTTCCTTCCTACATTCCTTCTTACCTACCTACCTACCTTCCTTCCTTCCTTCCTACCTACCTTCCTTCCTTACTACCTTTCATCTCGTCCTTCCTTTCTTCCTTCTGGTTTCTATATATACACACAGTCACTGGACACATGCCTAGAACTGCTGTAAGCTTCTGGAAGCTGGTTGTTGTGTCTGGGTCATCATTCCGACCTTCCTTCCTACATTCCTTCTAACCTTCCTTCCTACATTCCTTCTAACCTTCCTTCCTACCTTCCTTCCTGCCTTCCTTCCTTCCTACCTTCCTTCCTACCTTCCTTCCTTCCTACATACCTTCCTTCCAACCTTCCTTCCTACATGCCTTCCTACATTCCTTCCTTCCTACATTCCTACATACCTTCCTTCCTTTCATACAGTCCTTCCTTTTCATCTCTTCCCTTCCTTCCTTTTGGTTTCTATATATACGCATATATAGTCACTGGACACTTCATAGAACTGATAATAGCTTCTGGAAGCTGCTTGTTGTGAGTGTGTGGACTTATAAATATGCTGAGTCAGGGTGCGGCTGCTGTCAAAATGACATATTATACCATCACTCGCCACCCTCACTGCCTTGTCAACACCCATGGGGTCCCTTGCTCTTCTTCCCCACAGTCCTTCCTACCTACTTACGTGCCTACTTGCTTACCTACTTGCCTACCTACTTACTTACCTACTTGCCTACCTACTTACTTACTTGCCTACCTACTTACTTACTTGCCTACCTACTTACCTACCAACCTATTGTTATTGTTCTATGATATATCTTTCTTCTTTCTTTCAATACGTCGGCCATTTCCCACTGAGGCAGGGTGGCCCAAAAGGAAAAGCGAAAGTTTCTCCTTTTACATTTAGTAATATATACAGGAGAAGGGGTTACTAGCCCCTTGCTCCCGGCATTTTAGTCGCCTCTTACGACACGCATGGCTTATGGAGGAAGAATTCTGTTCCACTTCCCCATGGAGATAAGAGGAAATAAGAACAAGAACTAGTAAGAAATTAGAAGAAAACCCAGAGGGGTGTGTATATATATGCTTGTACATGAATGTGTAGTGTGATCTAAGTGTAAGTAGAAGTAGCAAGATGTACCTGAAATCTTGCATGTTTGAGACAGAACAAAGACACCAGCAATCCTGCCATCTATGATATATATACACATATATAATGACTGGACACTTTCCATCAACTTCCCTTAGCGCTTGAAGCTGTGTGTGTGTGGACATCTAAATTTGCTGAGTCAGGGTAAGGCAGCTGTCAAAATGACATATTATACCATTACTATTTTCACTATTTTTTTTATATTCTTATAATCAAACAACTACCTCATTGTGTATGTGACTTAGTTTATATTTTTCTTATAAGCAAATACCAAATAAGTGCAATTATTTACTCATACTTTTAAATACCATTTTACCATAAGCAAATTTCAGTCACTTTATTTGCTTAACCTTAAACTGTCCACACGTAGATATACGTTCACGCGCGTAGCTGACCGAACGTACATCTGTTTTATTTTACATTCGTTCAAATTTAGTGCGATAGGCCTGAGTCGCCTAGACATGAGAGAATGGGTCTTCGCCCTCAGTGTGCGCAGTATTAAAAAAATCGGGGACCACTTAGTACCTTGTGGGAGCACCAGTTCGATTGAGTGCCAGCTAGAGCAAATAGTGTGGCAAACACCAGGGATTCACTGATGTTATGTCGCATTAACACTCCCCTTATAAGAGGAAAGTAAAACTAGGTTAGATAAATACATGAGTGACTGTGCGTGGGTGTGAGTTGGACCTGACAAGCTTGTGCTACTAGGTCTGATGCCATGCTCCTTCCTTCAGAGGATGTGACCTGACTAGGTGGGTCATGGACCTGCCTTGCATGGGCCAGTAGGCCTGCTGCAGTGTTCATTCTTTCTTATGTTCTTATGTATTCGGCAGGCTGGCTGGCTTTGGCTCTCTATCTGTCTATAACTCTATCTGTCCATATCTTTGTCTGTCTATATCTTTGTCTGTCTATAACTTTATCTGTCTATATCTTTATCTGTCTATATCTTTATCTGTCTATATCTTTGTCTGTCTATATATCTATCTATATCTATATGTCCTATATCTCTCTCTCTCTCTCACATGTACACATAAGTACAGTTATTATACATAGTGTAAATTACCTAGGATAACCCAAAAATTCCAGGCAAAATGCTATACATTGCTTGTAGATATAATACATAATAGGCATGGAAACCCCTGGCAAGTAATACGCATCGTCACTTCTGCATCGTGTATAATACCTGATAACTTACGAGACGCACTCTGAGACTGAGACAAGCAGACAGAAAGACATACACAGGCAGACAGATAAGCAGAGTTAGACAGACATAAGCAGAGCTAGACAAACAGACAGATAGATAGACAGACAGATACAGAGAGATACAGACAGAGATATACAGAGAGATACAGACAGACAGATACAGAGAGATACAGACAGAGAGATACAGACAGACAGACAGACAGACAGACAGACAGACAGATACAGACAGACAGATAGACAGACAGACAGATAGACAGACACAGATAGACAGACAGACAGATATTGAAAAAGGGAGGGTTCCCTCCAGCACTGCTGACATTTATAAAATGTCACTGGGCTGTCAAGAGTTATCTGACACTTGTCGACACACCATTCTTCAAGGAGTTTCATATACTCCAGGCACACAGGCAGACAGAAAGACAGATAAGCAGAGCTAGATAGATAGACAGAAAGATACAGACAGATAGACAGACAGATACAGACAGATAAATAGATAGACAGATATAGATAGATACAGACAGATAGACAGACAGACAGATAGGTAGACAGACAGACAGATAGACAGAGTGAAAAAGCAAGGGTTCCCTGCACACATTCATTCAATAATGTCACTGCCTTATCAGTAGTTATCTGGCCATTGTCATAACACCATTCTTCAAGGAGTTTCATATATACTCCAGGATGTCTAAAACATTGCTGAGACCTATAAATACTTCGTATATATATATAGACTATAGTAAATGACCAAGGCAGGTGAAACTGTTCACCTGTTGGTGTGATTGTGACTATTTGAGTACTATTTCAGTACATAACATTAGTGTTAGAACAAAGATTGGCTATGAAATCACAAGAACTATTGTAAATTGTAATTATCAGAACATAAAAATTATGTAAATTAAAATAAAAACTAGAAAAAAAAGTATATCGGCATTACGGGAAGAACAAAAAGCCATAAATGAAATTGAAAGAAACCCAAAGTATTTCTTTTCCTATGCAAAATCAAAGTCGAGAACAACAACCAGTATTGGGCCCCTACTTAAACGGATGGTGAGTTACTTAAGTCCCAGTATGACTCAGTTTTTAGCGAGCCACTAACCAGACTGAAAATAGAAAACCTAAATGAATTTTTTATGAGAGTGCCACAGAATTTGACAGACGCATGCCTTTCTGACATCACCACGACGCCAAATGACTTCGAAAAGGCAATAAATGACATGCCCATGCACTCTGCTCCAGGCCCAGACTCATGGAACTCGTGTTCATCAAGAACTGCAAGAAGCCCCTATCACATGCTTTTAACATCTTATGGAGAGGAAGCATGGACACTGGGATCGTCCCGCAGCTACTAAAAACAACAGACATAGCCCCACTCCACAAAGGGGGCAGTAAAGCAATAGCAAAGAACTACAGACCAATTGCGCTAACGTCCCATATCATAAAAATCTTTGAAAGGGTTCTAAGAAGCAAGATCGCCACCCATCTTGATACCCATCAATTGCACACCCAGGACAGCATGGGTTTAGAGCAGGCCGCTCCTGTCTGTCCAACTACTGGACCACTACAACAAGGTCCTGGATGCTCTAGAAGATAAACAGAATGCAGATGTTATATACACAGATTTTGCAAAAGCCTTTGACAAGTGTGACCATGGTCTAATAGCACACAAAATGCGTGATAAAGGAATAACAGGAAAAGTTGGTAGATGGATCTATAATTTCCTAACATGTAGAACACAAAGAGTAGTAGTCAACAGCGTAAAGTCTGAGGCAGCTACTGTGAAAAGCTCTGTTCCATAAGGCACAGTACTTGCTCCCATCCTATTCCTCATCCTCATATCAGATATTGACAGGGATATAAGCCACAGTGCTGTGTCTTCCTTTGCAGATGACACAGAATCTGTATGACAGTGTCCACCGTTGAAGACACGGCTAGACTCCAAGCAGACATAAACCAAATCTTTAAATGGGCTGCAGAAAACAATATGAAGTTCAATGATGAGAAATTTCAATTACTCAGATACGGAAAACGTGAAGAAATTAAAATCTCATCGGAGTACAAAACTAATTCCAACCACACAATAGAGAGAAAAACTAATGTCAAAGACCTGGGAGTGATCATGTCAGAGGATCTCACCTTCAAGGAAAATAACAAAGTAGCAATTGCATCTGCTCGGAAAATGACAGGATGGATAATGAGAACCTTCAAAACCAGGGATGCCAAGCCCATGTTGACACTTTACAGATCGCTTGTTCTATCTAGGCTAGAATATTGCTGCACACTAACGGCACCTTTCAAGGCGGGTGAAATTGCTGACCTTGAAAATGTGCAGAGAACCTTCACTGCACGCATAAGTGCGATAAACCACCTCAACTACTGGGAACGCTTGAAGTTCCTAAACCTGTACTCTCTAGAACGCAGGCGGGAGAGATACATTATTATATACACATGGAAAATTCTCGAGGGCTTAGTACCAAACTTGCACACAAAAATCACTCCCTACGAAAGCAAAAGACTCGGCAGGCGATGTAACATCCCCCCAATGAAGAGCAAGGGTGCCACTAGCACGTTGAGGGACAACACAATAAGTGTCAGGGGCCCAAGATTGTTCAACTGCCTCCCAGCATACATCAGGGGGATTGCCAACAAACCCCTGGCTGTCTTCAAGCAGGCACTGGACAGGCACCTAAAGTCGGTACCTGACCAGCCGGGCTGTGGTTCGTACGTTGGACTGCGTGCGGCCAGCAGTAACAGCCTGGTTGATCAGGCTCTGGTCCAACAGGAGGCCTGGTCACAGACCGAGCCGCGGGGGCGTTGACCCCTGGAATTCTCTCCAGGTAGACTCCAGGTAGACTTCTGCAAGCGGCAGGACTTGATGTTGCCGTCAGGTGAGCATCCAGTACCAAATTGGTGGGCTTATATCTCGGTAAGTACTGACCCAAATTTCTTTTTTTTTTAGCCTATCCTGTTTATAAAAATGTGCTCTTCATTTAAAAAAAAAAAAATTTTTTTTTTTTTTTTTCAAAATATTCGGTCAGCTACGCGAGTGAATGTATATCTACGTGTGGACAGTTTAAGGGTTAATTGTATTCTTATATTCAAACAACTACCTCATTGTGTATGTGACTTACTTTATATTTCCTTTATAAGCAACTACCTGATAAGTGCAATCATTTACTTATATTTTATAAAAACCTTCTACCATTAGCCAATTTCAGTCACTTTATTTACTTAAAATTTGATCAAAACTACTTTTAATATTAGTCAAAACTGTTTTTACTATTAGTTCAATAGCTCTTTGCATTCATTGACCTCTTATTGCCTTTCATAAACTAAAAGTTTCAACCAGTGCAATATTGAATCAAAATTTCTTTTTCCATATCAATTTAATACTAGTCATTGAAGTTATTCTAACCATTCATTAGCCAGTTAAATTTGTATATCATTAACATTATTCAAATATCCTATATCAATGTAAAAAAATCCTGTAAACACTTGCACATAATTGTATTAATCCATTGGCAAGTAAGACTTTAATCTAATACCATATCATTAAGTTTAGCATAATCCATTGTTCTCAAGTCTAGTTATAGAATCACACTAAATCCTATGATTACAGGCATTGATCCTGATATCAACCTATTATTAAATGACTTACATGACTCCAACAGCAACTGTAACTATTACACAGCAGATCAAGCAAAGACATTACTCAGAGCCAACAATAACTTAACTATCTTCAATTACAATGTTAGATCTTTGAGCAAACATTATGATGACCTCACAGCACTACTCCAATCCCTACAGACCAATATGTCAATCATCACTGAGACCTGGCTAAAGCCTGATACTACAGGTGTCTATGCCATCCCAGGTTACACAGCCATTCACAACTGTAGGACAGACCAACGAGGGGGTGGAACAGCTATATATTATACAGATCAACTCGAATGTATCAAAAACTCTTGCACAAGAGATGAACATGGAGAATATATTATAGCTAAATTTAAATCAAAAGACCTGCAAAAACCCCTCACAGTGATAAACATCTACAGATTACCACAGTCAAACATCCACCACTTTAGTGAAAAACTAGGAAACCTGATAATCGATTCACGCCTTAACAAAGATCATTTGCTGCTCACAGGAGATTTCAACATAAATCTCCTACATGACCAGGACCCACAGGTAACTGAATTCACAAACACTGAGCAACTGCTTATTACTACCAACAATATCAAAACCTACAAGAATCTCCGAGAATAGTACCTCATTACTAGACCACATCTGGACTAACACTATATCCCCTCTAAAATCAGGCATAATCACAGAAAACACGACAGACCACTACCCTACCTTTCTCATAACTAACCTAGGCATTTTGCCCCAAGAAATTGCAAAAGTTACCTTCAGACTACATAATGAGTCAGCTGTCACCAACCTTCTTATCAGGCTAGTAAAGATTGATGAGTAGCGTTTGGATTGGTCTCTGGTTATTAGACCCCTTCTATATTGTTTTTCATATTGGTGCCTCTTGTTTATGGATTTAAGGATGCTGGGTGTTAGCCAGGGATTGTTAAGTCTCTTAGCTGTGATCTGTTTAGTTTTTTTTGTGCAATGTCTGTTATAGAGGGTGTGTGTGTTTTTTTAAGAAAGTTCTTGATGCATTCATTAGTATCTGAATGTGTTTCCAATTCATTAAGCCAGTCAATGTTCCTCATAGCTGATATAAAATTATTAACAGCAGACTCATTATGTAGTCTGAAGGTAACTTTTGCAATTTCTTGGGGCAGAATGCCTAGGTTAGTTATGAGAAAGGTAGGGTAGTGGTCTGTGGTGTTTTCAATTAGTTCCATTGCTACAATTAATAGATATGTTAAACTTATATTCAAACTTTATAACTTAGAAACGCAATTATACTTATTTTATAAATTATCAACCATAACTTTTTACCATGTAGTCTATAATTAAGTAGTCCTAAGAATTCCCGCAATGCACAGCATATTAGGAGCTTTTGGCATGTACTTCTCATTAATACCTAAGTATCTTGTCTATCCAACCATGTATCATTGTACTGTCTCAATAAAGTATTATTATTATTATTATTATTATTATTATAGCAGCATTATTCAATAAATCCATTGAATCTTCTACTTTCCCATCAATTCTCAAAATAGCTAGGGTCACCCCGATCCACAAAGGAGGTGACCAAACTGACTTGAATAATTATAGACCAATCTCAAATTTACCACTCCTTTCTAAAATCTTCGAAAAATTAATTCATAGACAGATCTATTCCTACCTCGTCTCACACAATGTACTCAACCCCTGTCAATTTGGATTCAGGACTAACAAGAGCACAAACGATGCTATAACACACATGTTAGAGTTAATATACACCGCACTTGAGAAGAAAGAAGTTCCGCTGGCCTACGCAAAGCATTTGATACAGTCGACCATGATTTATTGCTCACAAAATTAGCGCACTATGGTATTAGGGGGCACCCCCTCAACTACCTAAAGTCGTACCTTAGCAACAGAAGCCAGTACGTGTACACAAATGGAGAGAACTCTTCCACACAACAAATTACAGTCGGAGTCCCTCAAGGAAGTGTCCTGGGGCCACTCCTATTCCTCATTTACATAAACGACCTACAGAATGCATCACAACTACTCAAACCCATATTATTTGCAGACGACACAACATATGTCTTCTCTCACCCAAATCCAGTCATACTAGCCAACACTGTTAATGCCGAATTACAGAAAATATCATCATGGATGAAGACAAATAAGCTTACTCTCAATACTGACAAGACCTACTTCATTCAGTTTGGAAACAAAGCTACAAATGTTCCACTTAACATAACGCTCAATGGCTCACCCATCACAAGACTCACCGAGGAAAATTCCTAGGAATCCACCTTGACAGTAGTCTTAAATTCCAAACACACATACAACAAATTTCCAAGAAAATCTCAAAGACAGTAGGTATATTATCTAAGATATGCTATTATGTGCCACAACCAGCTCTCATTGCACTATATCATTCTCTTATCTACCCTTATCTCACCTGTGGAATCTGTGCATTGGGCTCAACAACATTAAATCACCTTACACCACTCATAACCCAGCAAAAGGCTGCAGTCAGGATGATAACAAATTCCCACTCTAGACAGCATACTCCACTTATATTCAAAACTTTAAAACTAGTCACCGTAAAAAATATTCATACCTATTCATGTGCCTTCTACATACATAAAACTCTACATGCTAATATCAACCCTCCGCTCAAAATTCTCCTCAACAACTTTAATAGGTCCCACGACCATGACACAAGACACAGATCACTTCAGTGGACCCCCGAGTTTCGTAAAAACTTCACTCCTGAAGTCTGCTCAAGCGCCATTACCGAACGAATTTACTCCCTTAACGAAAAATGTCACGTAGGTTAGTCTATTTCAGACCCCCAAAAATACACTTCCACAAGCACTTACAATATTATACTTACATAATTGTACGATTTCCGGGGTTTACGAAACTCGAGGGTCCACTGTATTTGACATACCCCGAGTCCATACTAACCAATGTAAAAATTCTATGCACATAAAGGGCCCCAGAATCTGGAATTCATTACCAGTAAATATTAAGTTAACCTTGTCGGAAAATCAATTCAAGACTCTTCTCAAAAATCACCTACTCACCCTATACTAAATATACTCATACTGTAACAAACTTTCAAACCCAATGTTATTTTACTTACGATAATCTCAGTTTTATATTGTTATCCTCCTTAACACTTGTTGCAATTTCATATCATCATATTGTCATTTAAAATAATATAGTATCATCATTTTGTTAATTTGAAATAAAATATATAACTAGAAGAAACTCAATAAATTTTTCTAGTACAGTGGACCCTCGGTTAACGAATACCCCGGAAATCGTGCAATTATGTAAGTATAATTTTGTAAGTTCTTGTGGAAGTGTATTTTTGGGGGTCTGAAATAGACTAACCTACGTGAAATTTTTCTTTAAGGGAGTAAATTATGCTTTCGCGAAGTTATCGGTAGCCATGACACTTACGCATCGGCGATTTTGCCCATTTTGAGCCCTATTTTCGACAAATTCCAATGTTTCAGTCTCCTAAAACTATAGCTATTTCGATAGAACTCCATTTCTTCTATCGATTGAGTACAAGAAACTGCCTATTTACCAATTTCATCTACCCAAAATAGTGGTCAGAAAATGATAATTTTCCAATTTCTCACAAATTTCAAACGATGCCAATTTCAAAATAGGGTCCAGAATAAACAAGACAGACATTCCTGGCACTAAAATAACATGTTCTCTGTTCATTAGTCACGTCTCCAGGCCCCTGTTCCATTACTTTTGCTTTTCATTTTGAATTTTTATTCTCACAAAAAAGAAGATTTACTGTTATGTATACAACTGCATCATTGTAAAATGGTACAAATAATATTAGAGCACTTGTGCATGAATATAAGACTCGCCAGTTGATGTGTATTGGAGGCATGGTGTGATTTGTTTACTCTTGAACATCGTCAAAAATCGAACATTTTCGCTACTTTGAGCTCAATTTCAAGGTACTTGTCATTGTCATACCAATCAAAATCATCTCTATTTCTGTAATATATCTTCCATTCTATCAAATGAGACCAAGAAAACGAGAATACATCAATATATACCATACGAAAATCGACTGCAAAGTCGCTGTTTTAATCGAAAAAACGGTCAGTTTTTTCTCTCATTATGCAGTGTGTACTGCAGGATTTTTTATACTGCGCACACTGACCACACAGACCCATTCTTTCATATGTATGCCTACCAGACGTTTTCTGCTTAAATTGAGGCCGCTAGAATTTGGGCGTACTAGTCGGCACCAACCCCTGCTCGTAAACGTACTAGTACGGCACCGACCCCAAAGGGTTAATAGTATGTATAATCATATTGTAATTTGAAATAATACATACAGTGGTACCCCGACTTACGATGGTCCCCAAACTCACCCTTTTATGTAAGTTTATTTTTTAAATGCTTTTGTAAGTGTAATTTTGGGGGTCTAAAAGGACTAGTCTATTTTACATCATTTCTTATGGAGATAAATTCGTTTGGTAATGGCACTTGAAAAGCATTCTGGATTGAAAAAATATCGTAAGTCGGGGTACCACTGTAACTAGAATAAACTCAATCAATTTCTCTAGCATTAAGTACTTAGTGAATAAGTCTTTAGAATAAGCTGCCCCTAGTGCCATGGCATGCCAGTGGCTCTCCTTGCATTACAGTTTTATAACTGTAACTACCAATAACAATGTACACTTGTAACATGCATCGAAATAAAAATATTATTATTATTATTATTACTCACCACCCTCACTGCTGTCAACCTGTCAACACAAAAGGGGTTGCATGTCTGCTTCCCCACAACCTCCTTCCTAGCTTCCTTTCTTCCTTCATTCCTTCCATCCTTTCTTACTTATTTCCTTCCTTCCTTCCTCTCATCTCTTCCTTCCTGCCTTCTTTTCCTTCATTCATTCCTTCCTTTTTTTCTTCCTTCCTTTCTTACTTTTGTTCCTTCCTTCCTCTCATCTCTCCTTCCTTTCTTTCTTACTTCTTTGCTCCTTCCTCTCATCTCTCCTTCCTTTCTTTCTTACTTCTTTTGCTCCTTCCTCTCATCTCTCCTTCCTTTCTTCTCTTCCTTCCTTCCTTTACTCCTTCCTTCTTCTTTCCTTCCTTCCTTTCATCTCTTCTTTCCTTCCTTCCTTTCATCTTTTCATTTCTTCCTTCCTCTCATCTCTTTCTTCCTTCCTTCCTTACTTTCTTTCTTTCTTCCTTCTTTCCTTCTGGTATCCTGGGCATTGCTTTCGGTCACAAACCCCCTCAAAACCATGAAATTCATATTCAGAGACACTTCCAGCTGTGTTAGAGCTATCACTGAGGAAGAAAGAGTCCCAGATTCCCCGGGGGAGTCAGATATTTCTTACCGCTAGGCATGCTGAACATGGACTACTGAAATGGCTTTCCCACAATGCACCACTGGCTGCCCGATTTTTTATACTGCGCACACTGACCACACAGACCCATTCTATCACATGTGGGCCCTCAGCTTTCTCCCACTTAATTTGAGGCCGCTAGAATTTAGGCGTATAAATACGTCCGAAACAGTGGCTCGTAAGGCGATATATACGACCGAAACAGTCAAAGGGTTAAGGAGGGGTTTGGGATATTAGCAGTTTGGAGGACTTCTAAACTGTCGTATCTGAGCTCCTCTGCAAAGGCAGTGATTATGTATGGGTGAGGTGAAAGTGTTGAATGATGATGAAAGTATTTTTTTTTGGGGTTTTCTTTTTTTTTGGGTCACCCTGCCTTGCTGGGAGACGGCCGAGTGTTAAAAAAAAAAATTGAGGTATCATATATTTTTTCTTTCCTCTATCTTTTTACTATTATGCTATTGCTCAGATTGTTCTATCTTTTCCATTTAAGACAGTGCAGAATTATTCAGAAAATGTTCAAATAAATAAAGGTGTCTTTAGTGTACTTACCTAGAAGCAAGCCTTATATAATAATTTAGATTTTTTTTATGTATGGCCAAATACACCAAGTGGGTTCACAGCAGATTTGTGAATTAGTGTTTATAATGTATGAAAAAGTTCTTACTAGTACATATGTTGGCTCACCTTGAATATCAGGGATGTGACGCATATACTGATCTGTTTCCAGCAGAAAATTGTAAAGGCTAATCTCTTCAGCAGACCAGCACGTATTTCATATTCAGATTCTTTACTTGAGAAAAGACTTAGTGATCCTCCTTGAGACATGGACACTAGACCATATATTAAAAAAAGAAAAAAGATAATATCCTTAATTACTCAACTGTTTTCTTTACAAATTCTAACATTACATACCTTAGTAATATCAATGCATAAACATCTAAGTACAGTATTAACTTACCTAATAGTTCTTTAAATACACTTTTATCATGTGTACAAAGATAATCAACAATAGTTCGCCCGTATGTAAGAATGGGTGGAAGCATCATGAAGGCTTGTGAATCCAACAGAAGGTCTATAACATCCCTGCGCCAAGCTCGAACAGTATATTGGTACCCAGAAAGTGATGATATTAGCTGAGAGCATGCTGCAAAGGCCGGCATATTATTACGCCTGAAAAACCATATTTAGTGATTAATTACTCTTAATAATATACAGAGGAAAGAGGATTTGGGAAGGTGTTAAGTAGGGGTTTAGGGAGAAAAATCATTGCTTGGGGAGAAATCATTGTAGAGGGTGTAGTAGGTAAATTTGGAGGCCAGGGGGTAAATTATAATAGGGGGCCTCTAATTGAACTATGCATGTAAAGAGATTTGGTAATAGGTAATATGTATTTTAAGAAAAACAGGATGAGTAGTATACGAGGTACGATATAGATCGTGAAGATGGTAGATACAAGGTTGATGGGTAGACTTTTGGATGTGCATGCTTTTACAGGGGTGAATGATATATCAGATTATTATTTAGTGGTAGCTACAGTGAGAGTAAGAGGTAGGTGGCGACAAGGAGAATATCGGTGGGTAAAAGAAAAATGAAAGTTTATAAATTAACCCTTAAACTGTCCAAACGTAGATCTACGTTTGTATCGCTAGCGCTCCAAACGTGAGCTACGTTTTATTTTCCTGCCTCCAAATTTGGCAGGATTGGCCTGAGATGCCTGGTCAGTATAGAATGAATCTTAACACTGGTGTGTGCAGTATTAAAAATATCTGGGACCACTTATACCTTGTGGGAGCACCAGTTCAACTGAGCACCAGGTAGAGCAAATAGCATGGCAAACACCAGGGATTCACTGATATCATGTCGTATTAACACCCCTTTTAAGAGGAAAGTGATGGATGTGGCCACAAGTGGTGAGGAAAATAAAAATCCTCGATAATAACCCATGTTCTTCATGGGGAAGTGGAACAGAATTCTTCCTCCTAAGCCATGCGTGTGTAAGGCGACTAAAATGCCGGGTGCAAGGGGCTAGTAACCCCCTTCTCCTTTTTTATTACTAAATGAAAAGGAGAAACTTTCGTTTTTTTTGGGGCCCCCCTGTTCGGTGGGAAACGGCCGACGTGTTGAAAAAGAAGAATAACCCATGTGTAACATTTTGCAACATCCTTTCATTTTTTATCCACGGATTATCCTGCCAGAATGTCCCATAACCTTCCCTAAGTAAAGAAAACGATTCTGGAAATGTATTATTTTTTGGCAGGCTGGCTGGCTGGCTGGGTTTGGCCCCTCTCTGTCTGTATCTGTCTGTCTATTCTCTGTCTCTTTCT
>WNWK01031262.1:0-22832 GCA_009830355.1 Cherax destructor
CACCCACTCTCTCATCTGCTCTCTTTTACATTGCTTCACCACTCTTTTAACCTCTCTTTTTTTTCCCCAAAACTCTTCCTCCTTGCACATTCTACTTTGAAAAAACCTCTCATATTAATTTTTTTCCCCCTTACTACTCTCTTTACATCACATTCCCCCCCCTTTCCCCCCCGCACCCCCCGCCTGTAACCACAAATTTTGTGAACACCAACACTACTTTTTAAATCTACCCCTACATTTTCGACCCCATTGCCTACACTCCACTAGCCCATCTATCCCCCAATAGTTGTTTTATTTTTACCCAACTGCCTCCTTTTTAGTTTATAAACTCACCTCTTTTTTACTTACTGATTCTTTTTTCCTTTGTATCCCATCTCCCTTTTTACTCCCACTGTAGCTATAACTAAAAAGTGATCTGATATATCTGTGGCCCCTCTAAAAACATGTACATCCTGAAGTCTACTCAACAGTCTTTTATCTACCAAAAATAGTCCAAAAATACTGTCATTCCCCCTACATCATATCTTGTATACTTATTTATCCTCTTTTTTTAAAAATTTTAAAATTACCATAACTAAACCCCTTTTCTATAAAAGTTCAATAAAAAGGGCTCCCATTATCTTTTACCCCTGGCCCCCCAAATTCCTACTACCCCCTCCTGCATGTTTCTCCCACTTTAGCATTTAGGCCCCCTACCACAATTATTTCCCCATTTGGTTCAAAAGTTCCTAATTTCAAAACTTACCTATACACCCTCTCTGCATGTTTCCCCCTTACATAATTATTTGAGTTTGGAGCAGTACATAAACTGGGGACCAATGTACTCTGATAATTATCTTGTGTTTTAAAGCAAGTTTTAGGAATTTTTGAACCAAGTGAGTTTGTGAGGGGCAAATTTAAAATAGGAAAACATTTAGTGTGTGTGGTAGGTAAATTTGGGGTTAGGAAATGATAGTGGGGGGACCCTTGATAGTTTTAAAAAGGGGTTTGGGTTTTAGGTAAACATTTTAAAAAAAGAGGGTAAATAAGTATACAAGATATGAAGTAAAATGACTGTAGTTTTTGGACACATAATGGTAGACAAAAAACTGTTGGGGACTTCAGGATTTCATACTTTTTAAAAGGGGATTTATATCAGATCACTTTTTTTTGTTAGTGAGATACATAAAAATGATGATCAAGGAAAAAAAAAAGCAAGGGGGGAAAAGGGGAAGGGTTTTAAAAAAGGAGTAGGCAGTTAGGGGGAATAAACCTTTTAATAGATGGGGCAGTGAATATAGGAATGGGGGAAGATTTTGGGGGGGGGGAAAAAAGGTTTTTGTGTTCAAGAATTTTTGGGTTTCAGGGAAAATGGGTGCAGGAGGGGAAAAAGAGCAATTGGTGGAATGATGAAAAGGTAAAGGGGGAAAAAGAAATATGAAGGTTTTTCAAAAAAGGGTCAAAGGAGGGAGAAGAAAGGAGAGAAAAGAGAGGTTAAGAGATGGAAAGCAGTGTATAAAGAGAGCAAAAGAAGGGGTGAGAGATTTTTGTTGAAAAAAAGAAAATTTTAGTGGTTAAAAAGTTGGGGGTTAGGAACAAATGGTTTTATTTTTAAAAAAAAAGAGGAAGTTTTAAAGGGGGAAATTAATATTGGGGGGTTTGGGGGAATATTTTGGGGAATTTTAAATGTTGATGTATGGGGAAAGCTGTGTTTTGGGGAAGGGAAAGGGGGAAAAACCCGTAGGAAAAACCCTTATGGGGGGGAACTTTTAGGCGGGGGTGTAAAAGGGGGAAGGCAGCGGGGTTGAGGAAAAGAAGAAATGTTAAAAACATGGGGGTATAGTTTTGGAGTTAAAAACAATAAAAAATACTTTTCCCTTTTAGGGTTCAGACCTATAATCTGAAGTGTCCACAGGGTCCAAAAATTTAAATTTTTTTTTTTTTTAGAAATGGGAGATAATCTTTTTCTGAAAGAAAAAAACAAAAAAAATGAAATTTCATGGGGAAAAGACAAAATTATGCTTTCGCAAATTTTGCTATGTCAGCGATATTTACACATTTCCCGTTGAGTCCTGTTTTAAGTCAAACTTGTTCCAGTAGACCAAGTTCTTTGCTATTTCGTATATGCCTTCCAGTTGACGTGAATTGGACATGTGATGCGATTTGTTTACTTGAACAGGGAAAAATTGAATAACCTCTACTTTGAGCTCAATTTTACACTTTTTAGTCCAAAAACCGATCAATCTATTTTCTGATATCTATAATATACAGTCAACCCCAGTTAGCATATTAATCCTTTCCAGAGGGCTTATCGGAAACCCGAAAATATTGTTATCCGATTTTTTTTCCCCCCATAAGTAATGGAAATAAAATTAACCGCCAGACTTCCAAAAGTAGTAAAATAAAATTTTTTTTTACAACATAAGACATGCATTTACAAAAGTTTATGAGAAATAAAGAAATAATAGTACAAAACATGTCACTTACATTTATTGAAGAGTTGTTGATGTGTGGAAGAGGGGAGGGGGGGAAAGGATGGAGTAGATGCTAGTTTTTGGGAAGGGAACCCCTTTCCTTCCTGCGGGGGCAAGTTTTTTTCGGGGTTTTGGCCTTTTTTTTTTTAAGCCACTGGGGCCCAGGTTGAGAGTCCTGGACCCCCTCTAACCAAAAATCTGCCCGGGGAGCTCTGTGTCTGGCGATTCTTTAAAACATCCCTGAAATGGGACAACAGTGTCATTGTACAGGTTCCCAGCAGGGCCTGAAAACAGCGGTTGGGTGATATTCATCCATAAAGCCTTGTACATCAGTCCATTTGGCATAGATCTCCTAATCCTTGGAGGCACCTTTTTTCATCTCTGTTCTCCCCCTCCCCCCTGAACCATTGTCCTGACCTGTGGTCTGTTGTTGCTGTTGAAGCACTTGGATCTTCAGTGGTTATCTTTCTTTGTGCTCCTCCACCAACTTTTCCCACATCCCACCACTCGCCTCCAACCCCATGGACTTGCCCAGCCCCAAATTTTTTTGCACAACAGGCCAGGCTGAGGCTCAGGCTCAGGGTTCTGAGGCTCAGCCCCAAAACCTTCAAAATCCCTCTCTAGGACACAGTCTACAATTTTCCCAGGTTAAAGTCCAAGTCACTCCTCCCCCCCAACCCTTTCCTATAAGGTGTACACAATGCAGGATATGGAAATGATTTTTCCAAAAGTCTCTTGGGGTTATATGCATGTCTGTGGTACATCAAAACACTTTTGAAACTTTTTTGGGCTAGATTTTTTTAAAGTTGAAAATGACCTGTGGTCCATTAGGAGAGGGGGTATTGGGGGGCAAGAACTTACTTTGATGAACTTAGTCCTGCACAATTTCCTTGCCAAGTCTCGAGGATGACCAGGAGCATTGTCCATTATCGGGAGGAATTAAGGGCAAATTATTTTCCGGGAGATACTTCACACTGGGGCCAAACACGTCATTGAATTAATCTAAGAAAATGTCCTTTGTGACCCATGCCTTACTGTTAGACTTCCACATCACACACAAATTAGACTTGGAAAACCGCATTGCCAAACACTTGGGGATTTTAGAATGATACCCAGTAAAGGCTTCACTTTAAATCACCACTGGCATTAGCAAAAAGCATCAAAGTTACCTGTCTTTCATAATGTCCGGGGGAGTCCCTTTTTCCCCTGTTAATGAAGGTCCTGTTTGGCTTTTTCTTCCAAACAGGCCTGTTTCGCGCAATTGAACACTTGTTGGGGTTGGAATTGTTCAGCCTCTATGTACCCCGGGAATTCCTGCACATTTTTTTCAGCCGCACTTTTGTCACAACTGGCTGCGTCACCATGCCTCACAACACTGGGGCCACTACGCCTTTCTGTCAAACCAGCCTTGTTTTTAAAATTGAAACTTCAGCACTCGTTGCGGCATTTTCTTGACAAGATCTTTTGCAACCCCCTTTTTTTTTACTATTTTGCCTGTGAACACTATCTCCTGCAACTGTTTCTCTTGATCCACACCAACAAAAAATTTTTCCCAAATCTTCCAGCACTTGACCCGTTTGGATACATATGCCCCTTTTCGAAAAACCATTTTGTTTTTCGTGTATTTCCCCACAATTCCATGGTTGAATAGGCTTTACCATACAGCCTGGCCAGCTAGTGATACACACTCCACTTTCATATTTTGCTATTATCTTCACTTCTACTGTATTTCTCACCTCTTTACCACAGGGCGGGCACTGGGACTTTTTTTGGGACCCATGGTAGCTTATTTAGCAGTTGCAAGCACTAAAAACAGTGGAATAATGACAATATACGGGTATGAATGCGTGTGGTGGCGCCCGCTTGTAAACACTAGCACACGGGCGCTCCCTGGGTGCCCGCCCAGCTGGGCCACGCGACGCCCGGGACGAATATCGTAGACCGAGCGGATCATCGAAACTGAGCCAATATTTTGAGGGAAAAGTGTACGCAACCGATTTTATCGTTATCCGACCCACGCTAACCGGGGTTGACTGAACCCATAAGCAAAACACCAGATGATCCTGGCCCATGGCTGGGCTCGGATAGTAGAAAACTCTTGAAACTCTTCAAAGGTATATGTGGGGTCTGTCAAATGAGACCAAGAAACTGAGAATAAACCAGAAAACCATAGAAAATACACCGCAAATTGTTTTTTCCCAAAAAAACATGATTGCATTTTTTTTCCATGTAATGATACTGCAGGTTTTTTTATATGGGGACACTTACTGATAGACCCATTCTCTCGTATCTAGACTGAAATTTTCCCCAGTTATCTGAGTGAGCTGAGCTCATCGTGTAGTACTATGGCACGGACCCTGGCTTTAAAAAAAATACAATACAATTTTATTTCACTTTGTACATAGGTTTTTTTTACAATCAAAATTAAATGCAAGGAGAGCCTCTGGTGCCATGGCATTAGGGGGAGCTTAATCAATTTCTTATAGACTATGAACAAATATTAATAAATTTAGTGAGCTTATATTGTTAGATCGTTTAAATTATAATATGATGATAATACATTGATCTAGTTAAAAAAAGGTGATAGACATTGTAACAAGTGTTTAGTAGGATGGTAACATAATGGAAAAATTAAATTATCTTAAGGAAAATAACATTGAGCATTTTTTTTGAGTAATTTACAGTTTGAGTATTTAGTTTAGGGTGATTAGGTGGTAATAATATTAAAAATTAAATTATTTTATAGGAAAATAACTTTGAGCATTTTTGAAAGCAATTTACAGTATGAGTATTTAGTTTAGGGGGAGTAGGTGGTTTTTGAGAAGTCTTAAATTATTTTTAGACAAGGTTTTTTAGATTTCCTGGAATGAGTTCCAGATTTTGTGGTCCTTTATGTGCATAGAATTTTTACATAGGTTGCTATGGAGTGGGTTGTGTTATGGTCATGGGTCCTATTAAGGGGGGGGAGAATTTTGAGTGGAGGGATTACAGTGGCCCCCGGGTTTTTGCCGAAAAATTGTTTCCCGAATGCTGCTCAAGTGCCATTCCGCAATTTACTTCCTTAAGAAATAATGTCACGTAGGTTAGTTATTTCAGACCCCCAAAATACACTTGCCCGCACTTCGAAAATACACTTACATAAATGTTCGAGTTTGGGGATGCAAAAAACCGAGGGACCACTGTATATTAGAATGTAGAGTTCTATGTATGTAGTAGGCACAAGAATAAGTGTGAATGTTCTTTATTGTGAGTAGTTTTTAGGGTTTTGAATGTTGGTGGGTATGCTGTCTAGAGTGGGAATTTTTACTTCTGACTGCAGCCTTTTTCTGGGTTATGAGGTGATATAAGGTGATTTAATGTTGTTGATCCCCATGCCCGATTCCTAAGTGAGATATGGGAGATGAGCGAGTGAAAAGTGGGGGAGCTGATTGAGGCACAAGTAGGATCTTAGATAATATGCCTACTGTCTTTGAGATTTTCTTGGGAAAATTTTTTGTGTGTGTGTTTTAATTTAAGGCTACTGTCAATGTGGATTCCTAGGAATTTTCCCTCTGTGAGTCTTGTGATGGGGGAACCATTGAGTGTTATGTTAAATGGAACATTTGTAACCTGTTTCCCAAAATGTATAAAGTAGGTCTTGTAGATTTAATAAGTTTATTAGGTCATCCAGTTTATATTTTCTGTAATTCAGCATTAACAGATTGGGCCCGGGGACTGGATTTGGGTGGGGAAAACACATGTTGTGTCATCTGCAAAAATATGGGTTTGAGTAGTTGAGATCGTTTGCTAGGCATTGATGTAAATTAGGAATAAGAATGGGCCCAATAACCCCTTTAGGGACCCACTGTAATTTGTTGTGGAAGAGTTCGCCCATTTGTTAACGTATTGGCTTCTTTTTAGGTTTCTTTAGGTAGTTTAGTGAGTGCCCTTATACCATAGTGTGCTAGTTTTGTGGTAAATCATGATGACTGTATCAAAAGTTTGTGTAGATCAATGAAGATTCCCCGTGGAACTTCTTTCTTCTCAAGTGCGGTGTATATTAATCAGCATTTTATAATGACATCATTTGTGCTTTTATTGGTCCTAACCAAACTGACTGGGGTTGAGTACGTTGTGGAGACGAGGGAGGAATAGATCTGTCTTTAAATTTAAATTTTTAAGACTTTAAAAGCATGATAAATTTGATATTTCTATAATTATTTGTCTGTTTGATCACCCCCTTTTGGATCGGGTGACCCTTGCTATTTTAAGAATTGATGGGAATGTGGAGGTTTCAATGGATTTATTGAAGAGTGTTGCAATAATTGGTGACTACCTGTGAAGCTTTTTTTACATAAAAGGTGGTAAGCTATTTATGTCTCCTGCCCTTGTTTTTTAAAGGGGGTTGATTATGAGTGGGCTTCTATTGGGTTGGTAGGAGCTAGGGAAAAGCATAAACCTGTAGAACAATGGCATGGACCTCAAGGGTTAAGAGGGACCCTACCCCGCCCAGGAAAATAACTCAAAAATTACCATTTCTGCCACTTTAAGACCTATTTCAGGTTACTTCTGGTCTTAAATCAACTAAAAACTTCTCCATCACTGTATACCATCTGATCTATCTATTAGTATAAAGAAACCACCAGTAAACCAAAAAAACCACCCTAATTGTTAAAGGTACTGTTTTCCAAGTGCAGGATCAGAGGTTACTGTTCCTGTTGTGTACTGTTGTACTGTGGGGACATTTTTTTGTACTGCTGACCCCCCTTTACAGACCCATTTTCTCACTTTTAACCAAAATTTTTGTTCAGAACAGATTAAGGATGCTCAAATTTATATGCATTGTACATCATGAACTCTGCTCTTAATGACTTACTAGTATTTGATGGACAGCTTGGGGGTTAACATGTAATGCATCATTCGGGACATAGTCACAATGCCCTGTCATCCATGATTATAAACTCTGTCCTGTCAGAAGTATGAAGAAAAGTTTGTAAAACTATCATTATATGAAATCTTTATTTTTTTGTTTTATATATTTTTTGTTATTTGTAGTAGTTTTTTCCATCTATTGAGGCCTGGGGGTCAGATCATAATCTTGTAGTCCCCTACTGGCCACTCAATGAAGCAAAAAAAACAGATTTTTTACCCAGCATATTTTGTCTACTTTTCCAAAATTTCAATGAAATAAAACTTGTTTATACAAGTGAGCCTGAAGGGGGGAAGTAAAGGGCAAGCAGAGTAAAGTTTTGTGGTTTAACGCTGAAAAATATTTGCATTTGTTTGAAGTTATGTAAAAATAAGAATGTTTATAAGAACCCGCAACATTTCGAGATATATAATGATGTATTTGGTGAGATTAGTACTTGATTTGTGAATGTTATTTAAAATTTTCTTAACACAATGATAAATGGTACAAAAAAAAGGGACAGAAAAGTAAGACAGAAAACAAGTAGAAACCCATCTTTACTTCAGTGTTCATTTGATTTACTCATTGAAATTTTTTGGGTCAGACTTTGTTGCAAAGAGTAACTTTTGGGAAAAAAATATTTGATTGGAAAAATAAAATTTAAAAAACAAGGAGATGAAAAATGTGAAAAAGGAAACAAAATGAAGTGTGAGCAAAAAAAAGAACCAGCAGGCCCCCCTCTTTAAACATGGCACTCGCAAGCGCTTTGTTAATGGTGCTTTTCAATTAGTCATGTTTAACTTCGCATTTTTCTCGAAGATGCATTTTGGCAACTTTCAAAGCTTATTTTTTTTAATTTTGCATTTTTTTTTTTTGGGCCTAGTGCTGTTGTGCACTTAATAAATGATATTAAACATGTTTTAAGGCTTTTATATGCAGCACGGAAAAAAAAAAAAAATAAGGGGGGGCAGCTGTCTAACCCTAATGGTGTTTAGTAAGGGCCCTGTGTTTTTTTTTACTTCTCTTGAGTTTTCCTTTGGGATTTTTTTTACTGTATTTAAAAAAAAAATCAACATCTTAAATTCTCAAAAAAAAAATATTCAAACATTTATAATATTCATAATTTAATTTTAACATGATTGTTATAAATATTCCTTTCCCCAAAGACCTCATCCCTATAATAAGTGCACCAGTACAACACATGGTTTCGCAAACTTGGGGAAAGCAAAAACTTTCCCATGAAGCAATAAAACGGATTTACACGTGGTTACAAGTCACTTGCTTAGAAGAAATATATTTAGATAATATTGTTAAACGTAAGTATTTATTTTAATAGTGGTACCCCGAGTTTGGGCCCCCTCCCCAAATCAAACAAACGTAAGGTATTATTGTAAGTTTTTATAAGTGTATTTTTTTGGGGGGCAAACGGACTAATCTAATTTTCATTATTCTTTATGGGAACAAATTCCTGGTAATCACTTGAACAGCCTCCTGGGTCGAATAATGGCCAAAAATCGGGGGTTTCCCCTGGAAGGGGACACTTTGTAATACATCAAGAATAAAGGGGGAAAGAATAACACGAACTCTATCCCCTTTAAAAGAATATTAAGTTCTAAACTGAGGTACTGTAGGAAGTGCCAGTTATCCCGAATGATTAATTTATAGGCAAAATTTTGGATTTTTTAACCTTAATTTCCCAAAAAAAGCAGGCCCTACATTACTTTGGTGCTTTAACTTTTAAATCAAATTGTTATAAAAATTATTTTTTAAATTTAAATGATTGAAAAATCAATGTAATACCTGTGTTGCTGGGGAAAGGGAGTTGAAAAGTTTCACAAATTCACTTGGTTGAATATAGTTATCCCCAGTTTTCTGGATAGAGACTTTTCTATAATTTAGTATTCCACCTGTCAAAGCTACATTCTTTTTAATGTTAAGACTATTATTAAAAATATTTTAAAGGATTAATTTATAAAGATTTGAACACCTGAAATATTAATAAAATATAAAATATAAGATGTTCAATAGATAAAATTTTGTTTTTGGCAAATAGCAATTTTTTGTAAAACATTTAACCTAATGAAAAATTATTTTCATTGTTTTTGTAGGAATTTTTTTTGGGACTTAATGTGCTGTTGGGGGAGCAGGGTAATATTTTGTGAAGGGATTTAGGGAAACTGGTTAGCCTGACTTGAGTCCTGGAGGTGTGAAGTATAGTGCCCACTTTAAAGGAGGAGGGTTTGGGATATTGGCTGTTTGGGTGACATCTAAATTGTTGATCGGTTCACATTTATTTTCATAGTGAGGGAAAAAATAGTATCCTAAGTTTTCTGTATAGATGATAAGGAAAAAAGATATTCAGAAGGGTTTTAGAGTGTGACTGAGTGTTTTTGTGTAAGCAAGAACAGAAGGGGAATGAAGACATATAAAACATCCCCCTAGAATCAGGATAAAATTGATGTTGTTCAATGAATAGAAGGAGTTATGAATTATTGATAAAAAAGACCAACAAGAAGAAAAACTGGTAGGGTTTGAATGAGAGTTGAGGGAAGTAGTGCAAGAGGAATGACTATGACAAGAGGCAAGAGAAGAGAAAAATTTTGTGTTAAATTTTCGAAATAGTGGGTTGTCATCTGGAGTTAAATTGAAATAATATGAAGATTAAAGAGTCGGTTTTCCCAGAAATGGAAATGAAGCCTTATTGGTTTGATACCTTAATGAAGTTAAAAAATTTGATCAGCAAGTCATCAGACATATTTGACGATAGAGAAGAATGAGGGAAGATTTCACTGTTTCAAGAATCAAAAATTTTTCCTGTTTTTTATTGTCAAAATTTTTTGTTTATTTTTTTTACTGTAAAAATTTCAAATGAAGGTGTATTTAAAAGGGGGGGTTGGGTATGTTCGTTCAAGAGTCATTACAGTTGTGATGTCTTCACATTTTGGCAATACAGTTTGATTGAAGGATATTTTTTAAAAATCTATTTCAAAGTGCTTAAAGTTTTTTAATTTTAACTTGGAATTTTCTTTTTTTTTTTCCAGAGAATTTGCTAACAAGCTGTCATTGGCATTTTGTCCAATAGCAAATTCCATTGCAGAAACTTGACCTCTCCCCCTCATTGGGATAAAGGTAAGTACTGGGATAACATGTTTATTCAGGGTTTACATATTTAATTTGTTATGCAGTTTAAGACAGGTATTATCAGGGGTTAAAAATCTGCAAACTAACTGAAGGCAATAGTAATTTGATCCATGGTTTATAACAGATTTTTTAAATGTTTCTATTGATTTTAACTTTTACACACACAAAATAAGGGGATTATGTACAGAAGCCCAAAAATTTTTTTTAATTTACAAAAATGTACCTTAGTCATGGCACCTAGTGTAATGAATAAAGCTTTGGAACCACGGGCTGTATTTGAAAATCTCTTACATAAAACCATCTTTGTACTTCTGTAAATATATCTATAGAGACAACTCTTTAAGTTTTAAACCCGGAAACAATGCATATCTAAATTGGTGACCATCCATTGTTTAATATCATCTTAAAAGTACAATTGGTTTATGATTTTTTTTTATAAAAAAATTTTGATGAGTGTTTGACGGTTTTGCCAACAAAGAATCGCTGATTAATAATCTTGGGGGTTTAAAATGAACTTGGGGGAAATATCCAAATCACTAGTTTAATATATCATGGAATTACCCCAAAAAACTGAATCAGTTCTGTCCCCGGCTTCTGTTGGCCCATTTCATGGGACTCGGAAATTACCTGGGCTGTTAATTTGGGGTGACCTGACTATGGGTCAGATAGGTGGGGTTGGGCCAAATGAATTTTTTTAGAGGACAGTTCAAACTGCCCAGGCATCTTTGTTTGGTAGGGGAAAATTTGATCTAACAAAAATACAAAAACGTACAATACAAATACAAATTTTTTTTCATTGCAAGTTTACATTGAGATTATGAAATTACAGTAATGAGTTGCATTACAAAGAGACCCACTATCATGCCATGGCATTATGGGCAGACTAAATTTAATATTAAGGCTTACAGACTACTTAATACTAGAGAAATTGATCATAGTTTAAGTTGTTAATCTGTTTTTATTTATAGCAGACAGTAAGTTTACTCAGATTAACAATCTGGGGATATTACATTGTGACAAGTTGAAAGTATTTTTGGTTGTTTATATCAATAGTAAATCTTTAAATTATATTATGGAATATAACATTGTGCGATGTTGAAAGTAGTTTACAGTATGAGAATGCTACAATTGGGTGTAAGGCAGTATTGTTTTGGGCAGGTATTTATACTACCATGTAGTATAAGTAATTTTGAACTTTGGGCATCCCAAATGGATGAACAATAGATTAAAACATCTCATTGGTCAAAAGAGAGGCATATTTAGGCGTATCAAAAGAGGGGTGGGCAGTTAAGAAATCAGTATTTTCAATTAAAGTAGAAATAAAAAAAAGAATAAGAAAAGCAAAAGGGATTATGAGAATAAGGACTCAAGGTATTCTAAGACTAACCCAAAAAGGGGTTTTTTCAGGTATACAGAAGTAAGATTAGGGACAAGATAGGCCACTTAAGAGTAACTCAGGTCAGATCACTGACAGGGATAAGGATGTGTGTGAAATTTTCAATTTTTCTTCCTCTCATTTTTTATAGGAAGATATAAAAATTTCCCCGGAATAATAAATTATGTAGAACAGGACGATAATAAACTGTCATGATTGGGGTAACTGGTGACATGGTCCTCAGACAAATAGAGAAATTAAACGTAAAAAATCCCTACGCCCTGATGAATTGTTTGAAAGGGGTTTTTAAAAAAGAATGTATAAAAACTTAGCAAACCTTTGGCTAATCTTTTCACCATATCACACAAACTGGCATAGTCCCTGATAAGTGGAAAATGGCAAATGTAATACCTGTTTACAAGGCAGGTGACAGGTCCTTACTTGAACTATAGACCAATGCCTTACCTGCATAGTGGGAAAATTTATGGAATAATAATTGCCAAGGCAGTTCATGCCATCTTAAGGCATAAATTGATTAATGAATCTCAACAAGGTTTTACGGGGGCTTTCCCTGTCTTAAAATTTTCTAATTTTTTCACTAAGGTGTTTGAGGGTAGGTCATTAATGAATATATTGTGTATCGGTTTCAGTAAGGCTTTCAATAAGTTCACATCAGAGGCTATTGGGGGAAACTTAAGGCACAGGAATGGGGGAAAAAAATTTTTTCCTGGGTAGAGGCATGGTTGACAAACAAGCAGCAGAGTGTTTGCAAAAGGGGGAAAATCAGAGTGGGGGATCCCATAGTGGTTTTTCCCAGGGGTCAGTGTTGGCCCTTTTGTTGTTCCACTTTACTGACATAGATGGGGGAATAAATAGCGACATAAAAAATTTGTTGATGACACCAAAATAGGATCAATTATTCTAATGAGGACATTAGAACACTCCAGGATGATTTGAATAGACTGATGCAGTGGTGGAAAAGTGGCAGATTCAGTTTCCCTTTGAGGGTCGGTCACGTACTTGTATGTCATTGCAGCCAGGGTCGGTCACTACTTGACGTGTAAATTCTAGCACCTTCAAATCTCGTGGAATAGAGCGGGAGGCCTACATATGAAAGAATGGGTCTGCATGGTCAGTATGTGCAGTATATAAAATCCTGAAGCATGCAGTGATAATGAGAAAAAAACCCGACCATGGTTTTGGTTTAAACAACGACTTCACAGTGTATTTTCGAAGGTATTTATGGTTGTATTCGTTTCTTGGTCTCCTTTGATAGAATGGAAGATATTTTACAGAAAAAGGGATGATTTTGATTGGTTTTACGGAACAAATACCTTGGGAAATTGAGCTCATAGTGAAAATGTTAGATTTTTGCCGATGTTCAAGAGTACAGGGTCCCTCAACTAACGAACTTAACCGTTCCAGGAGCTAGTTCTTTACGAAAAGTTTTAATTTGAAACCTATTCCCATAGAAATAATGTAAATACAATTAATCCGTTCCACCCAAAAAAAATTCACATACTAAATAATAAAAAAGATTTATAAATAAAATTTACTTACCTTTATTGAAGAGAGGGTTTCATGCATCTGGAAGATAGGGAGGACGACAGGGGGGGGTGTTAGTGGTTGGAAGGGGGAATCACTCCCTGCATGCCTGCTACACTCCCTGCATGCCTGCTACACTCCCTGCATGAATGCTACACTCCCTGCAGGAGTGCTACCCCTGCAGGAGGCCACACTCCCTGCAATAATGCTACCACTGGGGTGCCACTAGGAAGCTTCTTTAGACCATGGTGACTTATTTCAGTCACAATCAATAAATAATCACTGAACACAACAAAAGTATTGTAAATGTTTGAAAAAACGTGCTGAGTAATTTCTCTAGAGTGTAAACAATGCTTGACTGGCGTCCTGTCCGCATCACAGCGCTTGCGCAGGGTGGCGGACAGGTCTGGTCGATTCGCTACGTGAGAAAAATATTTTCGAAAAAGAAAATTCGTTACGCGATTTGTTCGCTATGTGGACGTTCGTTGGCGGTGGTCCACTGTAAACAAATCAAGCCATGCGTCCAATGCACATCAACTGGTGAGTCTAATATTCTTTCACAAGTGCACTGTTATTATTTATACCGTTTTCAATGATGCAGTAGTATACATAATGGTAAATTTTCTATTTTTTTTGAGAATAAAAATTCAAAATGGAAAGCAAAAGTAATGTAAGAGGGCCTGGGGCTAATGAACAGAAAAAAAAGTTATTTTAGTGCCAGGAATGTCTGTCTTGTTTATTCTGGAGCTTTTTTAATTTGGCATCTTTGAAATTTGTATGAAATTGTCCAAATTGCCAATTTCGACCATCTTTTGGGTAGTTGAAATCGGTAACGGGGTTTCTTGTACTCAATCGATAGAACAAATGTAGTTCTAGCGACATAGCTATGATTTTAGTAGACTAGAACATTGGAACTGGCCAAAAATAGGGTTCAAAGTGGGCTAAATCGCCTGCGTAAATATCGTCGAGACCACTATCTTTCGGGATCATAATTCTGTAAGTTTTTTTTCAAATTTCATACTTTTGTGTCATTATGATCGGAAAGATTCTCTGTGATTTTATATATTTATATGAAAAAAATTTTTTTTTTTTTTTTTTACAAAAAATTTTCGACCCTGAGAACGAGTTTGGGAGAGGGCCTCTCGACCTTCAAAGAGTTAATGTAGACAAATTCAAAGTTATAAATGTTGGGCAGGACAATAACCATGCCACATATAAACTGAATAATATAGATCTAAATACTACTGGTTGCGAAAAGGATTTAGGAGTTCTAGTTAGTAATCTGAAACCAAGACAATAGTGCATAAGTATTCGCAATAAAGCTAACAGAAACCTTGGCTTCATATCAAGAAGTATAAATAATAGAAGTCCTCAGGTTGTTCTTCAACTCTATATATCCTTGGTTAGGCCTCATCTAGATTATGCTGCACAGTTTTGGTCACCGATTACAGAATGGATATAAATGCTCTGGAAAACATACAGAGGAGGATGACAAAGTTGATCCCATGTATCAGAAATCTTCCCTATGAGGATAGACTGAGGGCCCTGAATCTGCAGTCTCTAGAAAGGCGTAGAATTAGGGAGGGATATGATTGAGGTGTATAAATGGAAAATGGAATAAATAAAGGGGATGTAAATAGAACAATGGAACAATGGGCTAGTAACCCCTTTTCCTGTATAGCTTACTAAAAAGAAGAAGAAGAAAACCGTCAAAGTGGGATGTTTGAATGTGCGTGGATGTTGTGCGAATGATAAGAAAGAGATGATTGTAGATGTTATGAATGAAAAGAAGCTGGATGTCCTGGCTTTAAGTGAGACAAAGCTGAAGGGGGTAGGAGAGTTTCAGTGGGAGAAATAAATGGGATTAGATCAGGGTTTCAAATAGAGTTAGAGCTAAAGGAGGAGTGGCAATAATGTTGAATAATCAGTTATGGCAGGTAAAGAAGGAATATAAATGTATAAATTCAAGGATTATGTGGAGTAAAATAAAGGTTGGATGTGAAAAGTGGGTTATAGTAAGTGTTTATGCACCTGGAGAAGAGAAGTGTAGAGGAGAGAGAGAGATTTTGGGAAATGTTGAGTGAGTGTGTGGGAGTTTTGAACCAAGTGAGAGAGTAATTGTGGTTGGGGATCTTAATGCTAAAGTAAGTAAAAATGTTGTGGATGGAGTAGTAGGTAAATTTGGGGTGCCAGGGGTAAATGTAAATGGGGAACCATTAATTGAGCTATGTGTAGAAAGAGGTTTGGTAATAAGTAATACATATTTTATGAAAAAGAGGATAAATAAATATACAAGGTATGATATAGCACGTAAGGAAAGTAGTTTGTTGGATTATGTATTGGTGGATAAAAGGTTGATGAGTAGGCTTCAGGATGTACATGTTTATAGAGGGGCAACTGATATAACAGATCATTATTTGGTTGTAGCTACAGTTAGAGTAAAAGGTAGATGGGACAAAAAGAAAATGGCAACAGCAAGTAAGAGAGAGGTAAAAGTGTATAAACTAAGGGAGGAGGAAGTTAGGGTGAGATATAAGCAACTATTGGCAGAAATGTGGGCTAGTGCAAGTAGGAGTAGTGGGGGGGTTGAAGAGAGTTGGGATAGTTTTTAAAATGCAGTATTAGAATGTGGGGCAGAAGTTTGTGGCTATAGGAGGGTGGGTGCAGGAGGAAAGAGTGAGTGGTGGAATGAAGAAGTAAAGGGTGTGATAAAAGAGAAAAAGGTAGCTTATGAGAGGTTTTTACAAAACAGAAGTGTTAATAGAAGAGCAGAGTATATGGAAAGTAAAAGAAAGGCTAAGAGAGTGGTGAGAGAGTGCAAAAGAACAGCGGATGAAAGAATGGGAGAGGCTCTGTCAAGAAATTTTGCTGAAAACAAGAAAAAATTTTGTCGAGATAAACAAGGTAAGAAAGCCTAGGGAACGAATAGATTTGTCAGTTAAAAACAGAGTAGGGGAGTTAGTAGATGGGGAGCTGGAGGTATTGGGTAGATGGCGGGAATATTTTGAGGAACTTTTAAATGTCGATGAAAAAGGAGGCGGTCATTTCATGTACTGGCCAGGGAGGTACAACATCGTTTAGGAGTGAAGAAGAGCAGGATGTGAGTGTGGGGAGGTGCGCGAGGCATTACGTAGAATGAAAGGGGTAAAGCAGCTGGAATTGACGGAATCATGACAGAAATGTTAAAAGCAGGGGGATATAGTGCTGGAGTGGTTGGTATTTTTGTTTAATAAATGTATGAAAGAGGGAAGGTACCTAGGGATTGGCAGAGAGCATGTATAGTTCCTTTATATAAAGGGAAGGGGATAAAAGAGAGTGTAAAAATTATAGGGGAATAAGTTTACTGAGTATACCAGGTAAAGTGTATGGCAGGGTTATTATTGAAAGAATTAGAGGAAGACAGAGAGTAGGATTGCAGATGAGCAAGGAGGCTTTAGAGTGGGTAGGGGATGTGTAGATCAAGTGTTTACAGTGAAGCATATATGTGAACAGTATTTAGATAAGGTAGAGAAGTTTTTATTGCATTTATGGATTTAGAAAAGGCATATGATAGAGTGGATAGGGAGCAATGTGGCAAATGTTGCAAGTGTATGGAATAGGTAGTAAGTTACTGAAGGCTGTAAAGAGTTTTTATGAGGATAGTGAGGCTCAGGTTAGGGTGTGTAGGAGAGAGGGAGATTACTTCCCGGTAAAAGTAGGTCTTAGACAGGGATGTGTAATGTCACCATGGTTGTTTAATATATTTATAGATGGGGCTGTAAAAGAAGTAAATGCTAGGGTGTTGGGGAGAGGGGTGGGATTAAATTATGGAGAATTAAATGCAAAATGGGAGTTGACACAGTTACTTTTTGCTGATGATACTGTGCTTATGGGAGATTCTAAAGAAAAGTTGCAAAGGCTAGTGGACGAGTTTGGGAGAGTGTGTAAAGGTAGAAAGTTAAAAGTGAACATAGATAAGAGTAAGGTGATGAGGGTATCAAACAATTTAAATAAAGAAAAATTGGATATCACATTGGAGAGAGGGATTATGGAAGAAGTAAATGTTTTCAGATATTTGGGAGTTGACGTGTCAGCGGATGGGTTTATGAAGGATGAGGTTAACCATAGAATTGATGAAGGAAAAAGGTGAGTGGTGCATTGAGGTATCTGTGGAGACAAAAAACGTTATCCATGGAGGCAAAGAAGGGAATGTACGAAAGTATAGTGGTACCAACACTCTTATATGGGTGTGAAGCATGGGTTGCAAATGCTGCAGCGAGGAGGAGGCTGGAGGCAGTGGAGATGTCCTGTCTAAGGGCAATGTGTGGTGTAAATATTATGCAGAAAATTCGGAATGTTGAAATTAGGAGAAGGTGTGGAGTTACTAAAAGTATTTGTCAGAGGGCTGAAGAGGGGTTGTTGAGGTGGTTTGGTCATTTAGAGAGAATGGATCAAAGTAGAATGACTTGGAGAGCGTATAAATCTGTAGGGAAGGAAGGCGGGGTAGAGGTCGTCCTAGAAAAGGTTGGAGGGAAGGGTAAAGGAGGTTTTGTGGGCGAGGGCTTGGACTTCCAGCAAGCATGTGTGAGCGTGTTAGATAGGAGTGAATGGAGACGAATGGTTTTGGGACATGACGATCTGTTGGAGTGTGAGCAGGGTAACATTTTGTGAAGGGATTCAGGAAAACCAGTTAATTGATTTAGTTGGACTTGAGTCCTGGAAATGGGAAGTACAATGCCTGCACTTTAAAGGGGGGGTCTGAGATAGTGACAGCTGGGAGGGACTTTTCTCAGCTGTCGTATCTGAGCTCCTCTGCAAAGACAGTGATTATGTATGAGTGTGGTGAAAGTGTTGAATGATGATGAAAGTATTTTCTTTTTGGAGATTTTCTTTCTTTTTGGGTCACCCTGCCTCGGTGGGAGACGGCCGACTTGTTGAAAAAAAAAATAAAAAAAAATGTAAATAGTGTGCTGAAAATATCCATCCAAGACAGGACTTGCAGCAATGGTTTCAAGTTGGAAAAATTCATATTCAGAAAGGATATAGGAAAGCACTGGTTTGGTAATAGTTGTGGATGAGTGGAACAAACTCTCGAGTACTGTCATAGAAGCTAAGACGTTGTGTAGTTTTAAAAATAGGTTACATAAATACTACATGAGTGGGTGTGGGTGGGTGAGAGTTGGACCTGACTAGCTTGTGCTACTAGGTCTTATGCTGTGCTCCTTCTTTAAGTGGAAGTGACCTGACTAGGTGGTCATTGGTCTAAGCTGGGGAGTGACTTGGACCTGCGTCACATGGGTCAGTAGGCCTGCTGTAGTGTTCCTTCTTTCTTATGTTCTAATAACATAGATAGGCTATTTGATGAGGGTCCAGACCCCCAATCTGAAAATTCCACACAGGATCCAAGAATTTAAAAAAAAAAAAATTCTTATGAAATGGTAGAGAATCTTTTTCTGAAAGTAATAAAATAAAAAGTATGAAATTTGAGCAAAAATTGAAGAAATTACGCTCACGAATTTTGCTATCACCAGTATTTACGCATCTGCAATTTTGCCCACTTTGAGTCTTATTTTCGGCCAATTACATTGCTCCATTAGACCAAATTCTTAGCTATTTCACTAGTGTCTTCAATTTTATTGAGCACAAGAAATCACCAATCAACTTTGTCAACTACCCAATAAATTGAGTGGAAATTGGTAATCTGGCGAATTTCACACAGTTCAAAATACAGTGGTACCCTGAGTTTCAGACATAATTCGTTCCAGAAGGCTGTTAGAGTGCCATTACCGAACAAATTTATTCCCATAAGGAATAATGTAAATTAGATTAGTCCGTTTCAAACCCCCAAAAATACACTTACAAAAGCACTTACAATAATACACTTACATAATTGTTCAAGTTAGGAGTTGTACGAAACTCGGGGTACCACTGTATTCCAATTTCAAAATAGGGTTCAGAATAAACAGTGCAGGGATTCTTGGCACTAAAATAACATTTTCTCTGTTTATTAGTTACATTTCAAGGCTTTACAGACGAATTCAATTTTTATTTTTTATTTACATAATGAATTTTTATTCATACCAAAAAAATAGAAGATTTACTGTTATGTAATATTGTAATAATTGTATAAATAATACCAGGCGTATTTGTGAATGCACATTAGATGTTATTGGACACGTGATGTGATCATATACATATGGCAAGCCAAAGCCAGGTACATACTAGAAATAAGTCACTTTGACTTTTTTGGGTTATCCTAGGTTCTGTACACATATGCTGTTATGTATGATAATCTATGTAGAGAAAATAGCTGTTTTGTTTGTTTTATGGTGCATTACGATTGTATATCAGTTAGCCCTGTGTTACACTCCGTTTTCTCTAATATAAGCCTCCAAGACAGGGATAGGAGGATTGTACTTGTATATATCATATCCTTTTCATACCTCCGTTGAACCGCTCGGTATTATGACAAATATTATTCATTCTGGAGTATTTAACATGTTTTTATGTTATTTATATTGTTTATTATGTCATATTAGATCAATTGTTATAGGTAAATAAGTCAGTGTTGATATTATCGTAATAATAAAGCATATTCCCCTGCATCACGAGACTGAGCTCATGGCAACTGACAGTGGCTTCAAAGCCACCTTATCTTTTATGGACAATGTACTGTGTATGTACTTTACACGAGAAGCATTAATTTTATTCGTTGGAACCATGGCTAGGGCTAAATGTAAGCAGGTTTTAACAAAAAATGGAGAAAAAGAAATTGAAATGACTTGTGCAGAAAGTAGCGCCACCAAACAGTAGCAGCAGGTTGGTGTGGTGACCCTGGAAATTTGAAATTAGGCTAGCTGAAATTAGTGCCAAATAACTGATGGAACCGGATGAGTGATTGCCGGATTTGTGATGGCGGACCTGTACGGCGTAGTAGCAAGTAGCTTATCTTCTACCCACCACCTTCGTCAGTATACACACTTTATAAAACCAGTTTATTTCTTTACGTTCTTTATTATGTTTTAATACAATATTTCTTATTTATAAATACAGTGGACCCTCATTTTTCATAATTAATCTGTTCCAGAGTGTGTGACTAAAGGCGAAATTGACGATTTGCGAAACCATTTTCCCATAAGAAATAATGTAAATCCATTTAATCCGTTCCAGACACCCAAAAATATTAAAAAAAATAAAAAAATTTTGACATGAAATATAGATGTACATACACAGACAACAATGAGACATGAAGAATAAAACAATAATAACATGACACATACCTTTTTTGAAGATTCTTCTTAGTGTATGGAAGATGGGAGGAGGTAGAAATTACGGTTTGGAAGGGGAATCCCCTTCCATAAAGACTTCAGGTAAAAAGTCCTTTTCCGGGGTTACTTCCCTTCTTTGTTTTTTAATGCCACTAGGACCACCTGTGGCACTAAATATACGTCCAGAGAGCTCTGTTTCTGGCGTCTCTTTAAAATTTCCCTAAAATGGGATACGAGATTGTCATTGAACATGTCGCAGATACAGCCTGTAACAGCTTTGTTAGGGTGATGTTCCTCCATAAATGTTTGCACCCTACTCCACATTGCACAAATCTCCTTAATCTCTGAAGAAGGCACCTTCTTCCCTCTCTCTTCTTCCTCCTCTGAAGCAATTTCCTGAGCTGTGGTCTGTTTCTGTTCCAGATGAAGCTCTTGCAGCTCTTCAGTGGTTAGCTCTTCATTGTGGTCCTTCACCAACTCTTCCACATCCTCGCCACTCACATCCAACCCCATGGAATTCCCCAATGCCACAATACATTCCACAACTGGCATAGGGTCCTCAGGGTCAGCCCCAAACCCTTCAAAATCCCTCTCTTGGACACAATCTGGCCACAATTTTCTCCAAGCAGAGTTCAAAGTCCTGGAAGTTACTCCCTCCCAAGCCTTGCCTATTAGGATTATGCAATGGAGGATATTGAAGTGACCTTTCCAAAACTCTCTTAGGGTCAATTGAGTGTCATTGAAACATTGCTTTGGTGTAGAGTTTTTTGAAGTTTGAAATGATCTGCTGGTCCATGGGCTGGATGAAGGAGTGTTATAGGGGCAAGAACTTCACTGTGATGAAATGAAACTCCTTCACCATTTAGTCATCCAAGTCTGGAGGATGAGCAGGTGCATTGTCCATTACGAGGAGGCACTTGAGTTCCAATTTATTTTCCAGGAGGTATTTCTTCACACTGGGGTCAAACACTTCATTGAACCAATCAAGGAAAATTTCTCTTGTGACCCATGCCTTACTGTTAGCCTTCCACATCACACACAAATTAGCCTTGGCAACACTGTTTTTCTTGAAAACACTGGGATTTTCAGTGTGATACACCAGTAAAGGCTTCACTGAAATCCCCACTAGCATTACTACAGAACATGAGAGTTAGCCTGTCTTTCATAGGCTTGTGTCCTGGCAGTGCCTTTTCCTCCTGCGTGATGTAGGTCCTTTTGGCATTTCTTCCAAGAGGGCCTGTTTTGTCACAATTAAACACTTGTTGGGGGAGGAATTTTCGGCCTCTACATAGTCCTTGAATTCATGCACATATTTTTCAGCCGCACATTTGTCAGAACTTGCAGCCTCACCATGCCTTACCACACTGTGTATGCCACTACGATTCTTAAATATCTCAAACCAGCCTTTGCTGGCCTTAAATTCACTAATATCAGCACTCATTGTAGGCATTTTCTTTCGAGATCATCATGCAACTGCCTCGACTGCATAACACTTATTTCCTGCTAATTGTTTCTCGTTGATCCACACCAACAACAACCTCTCCACATCTTCGAGTATTTGTAATCTCATTTTTGTGAGCATATTGACCCCTTTCGCAACAACAGCTTCCTTGATTTCTTTTTCTTGGCCACGATGGAAGCGATGGTTGATGGGGTTTCCCATACATCCTGGCAAGCTCTGCCACACGAACTCCACTTTCATATTTTGCAATGATATCTTTCTTGAATTCTATCATGTTTCTCACCTTCTTTACCAAAGGGCTAGCACTAGGAGCTTTCTTTGGAACCATGGTGGCTTATTTAGCAGTTGCAAGCAGTAAAACGAATGGAATATTACGAAATATATCGTATGAACGCGTGGGATCGTGCTCACTTGCTGATAAATAATGGCACACTGACTGTGAATGGTGTGTGGGCTGCTTGTACGTGTTCGGGATGAATGACTATTTGCGAGTCAAACAACAATTCACGAGTCACTATTTTGACGAAAACGTTGCAATTAGCGAAAATTACGAATTCCGATGCTTACGAAAATGGGTCCACTGTACGTACATTGTTTCAGTGTTTTCCTTATGAAACTAGTGATCTAGTGCAGTTAGCCTCACAAACACTCAGGTTTCTCTTATAATAAGAGCATGGGAAGGTATAGCAGGAATGGCCGCTGCCACCTAGTCACATAATGA
>WNWK01031263.1:0-22832 GCA_009830355.1 Cherax destructor
TGTCATTTCCTCTCATTTTATTTTTATTAAACCCCTCTTTTTCTTAAAATATGTTTACCTAGAACAAACCCCCCTTTCTATAGAAAGTTGAAAAAAGGGCCCCCCTTATCATTTACACCTGCCACCCCAAACTTACCACCACACCCTCTCTACAGCCCTACTTTAGCATTTGGTCCCCTACCACAATTACCCCATTTGGGTTTAAAAAAGTTCCTATACATTCTTAACATCTCCCAAAATCTCTCTCCCCCTCAAATTTTTTCCCTTTTTTTCCAGGTGCATACATTTATATTCCCTCTTCTCCTTCCATAACTGATCCTTCCATTATTGTTCCTTTTTTTAGCTCTAACCCCCGAGTTAGAGCAAGGGGAAGATACACAATATTATACTTACATTTTGTACTTTTTCCGGGGGTGTTCGTTACTCGGGGTCCACTGTACTTGGGAAGAAGTCCCCAAGATTGGCTAAATATCAATTAGTTGACCGTTTTTTTTTTTCTAAAACCCCCTCTTGGATATTTGGAATAGTTTGATTTTATGAGTAAGGTCATCTAGGTGAGGGGGGAGTCCACTCCTACTTGCTCAAGATTGAGTTTGAAGGTGTTGCAAGTTTTACTCCCATTTTCCAAGTTTTAATCAGTTCTGTTGTGATATTTTGTTGTTGTAGGTGGGGGGGTGTAGAATACAAGGTTGTTGTAGATATGGTCGATGGGTCAGGTTGGCTGGTTAGTATTCAGGCTGGATGGAGGCAGCCATTGGTCGGGTGCAGTGATGTCACAGGCAGGTGGTGGTGGTGGGGCAGGATAGTGAAGTTCAATGATTCCCTGGTGTATTTTATTATGTCTGCAGATGGTGGAAGCGGGAAGGTGAACTCAGGCATGTTGTTTAATTTGAAGAGTTCATTTGGATGTGTTGAAAGTTCCGGAACAGCAACGTTATGCATGTGGCATAGATCATCAATAGTAGATGAGTTGGGTCACAGTCGGTGCAATGTTGGTAGGGGGGGGTTGAGTAGAAGCTTGGGATTTTTGTTGTGGTAGCCTGCAATTTTACGGGGGGTTTTCTGGGAGGTTTTTCTTCCTTTTGATTTTCTTTTTCAATGGGACATTTAACGGCTGAGTGTGATGATCGCTTTTTTACAGTTCAGGCAAGTTGGTTTTGGGGGGAGCAGAGGTGGGGGGCCCCCAAAATCTTTCACATCCACAGGTTGTACAGAATTTTTTCCTTCACAGGACAGTCTCTGGTGTTATGAAATACGAATAACATGTCCAACAGTGGGAATGTTTGGATTCCACCGGGGGGCTGATGAAGAATAACAAACAGCAAGACCATCAGCCAAAGCAGTGGCAGCCATATTCACATCTGAAAACGGGATTTTAACATGGATGAGGCTGTGGGTTTTTTTCATGATTTTTTCCACGGCCCATGAGTTTTGATCCTCAATGGATGTCTTAGTTTTGACAGGTTGAGCTGTAAAAACACCTTTTTAAGCTGTCCCTTTGCCGGGAGAGCTGGAGATGACATGACAGTAAACCTCGATCAGGGGGTGGTGGTGGTTGTGGTTGTGAGTAGTTTCGGCCCCTCATCATGGTGTTGTTTTTACCTGCACCCCCCCCCAACAGCAGCTGGGCAAGTTTCATGAATCATTTAATCCACTGTTGGGTTTGATCTTACATTTGCAGGACTCATTTGTTGCCCACCCGAGTATGAAGAAAAAATGTACTTTTCCATATAAAAAAAGGTATCACACCCAAATTAATTGGAATTTTTTGTAAGTTTTTGCTGTATGTAGAGTCTTGAGGTTTGCCCCAAGGCTTCATGGTGTTATGGGCAAAAAATACATACTAGCTATTTTTATATTTTTTTAACCCAGGAAAGCCAAACAAAATTTAACACTGATTTTTTTCCCTTTTTGAGATGCATCACACCCACTATTGTAATATCAAAGATTTTCTTGTTCTTAGTATTAGAAGACAAAGGCAATCAAAGAAACAAAGAAAAGAATTATTTTTACTAATTTATATTGTATATTCCATGGTGTTTTTTTTCTGTCTCAAAAACAGCTGGATAACAGGTATATCTAGCTATTTACTTACAAGTTTACACTACACAGGCATGCACATGCATATATATACAACACACTTTTGTTTTTCTTCTTTTCTTAATAGCTCTTGTTCTTTATTTCCTCAATGTCCATAAAGGGGGAAAAAATTTTCCCCCGAAAACCATGCGTGTCGAAAGGGCGACTAAAATGCCGGGAGCAATGGGCTAGAACCCCCCTTTTCCTGTACACATTTATAAAAAAACAATAAGAATAGTTTTTTAAAACTGGGATGTTTGAATGTGGGGGGTAAAAGGGGGTGATAAAAAAAGATGATTGCTGATGTTATGAATGAAAAAAGTTGGATGTCCGGCCCCCAAGCGAAACAAAGCTAAGGGGGGGGGCGAGTTTCAGTGGGGAGAAATAAATGGGTTAAAATCGGAGTATCTGGGGTTAGAGCTAAGGAAGGGGTTATGGAAGGAAAAGGGAATATAAATTTAAATTCAAGGATTATGGGATTAAAAAAGGGTGGATCAAAATTGGTTATAAAAAGGGGTATGCACCGGGGGAAGAGAGGAGGTGAGGAGAGAGAGAGATTTTTGGGGGATGTTAAGCGAATGTATGGAACCTTTGAACCAAGTGAGAGAGTAATTGTATTGGGGGGCCTAAATGCTAAAGGGGGAGAAACATGAGAGAGGGGGTGGGGAAGTTTGGGGAAAAGAAAAGGGACCCTTTTTATTAACTTTGTATAGAAAGGGGTTTAGTTATAGGTAATACATATTTTAAGAAAAAGAGGATAAATAAGTATACAAGATAAAGGGGGATAATGACAGTTTTTGTTGGACTATGTTTGGGGAGAAAAAGACTGTTTAGATTTTGGGGCACATGTTTATGGGGGGCCCCAGATATATGATCATTTTTTATTGTAGCTAAAGTGGGAGAAAAAAGGGAGAGGGGTACAAGGAAAATAGAAGCAGGAAAAGAGATGAAGGTTTATAAACAAAAAGGAGGTAGTTAGGATAAGATATAAACAACTTTGGAGGATAGATGGGCTAGTGAGAGTGTAGGCAATGGGGCGAAGATGTATGGGTGGTTAAAAGAAAGTGTTAGGTTTACAAAGTTTGTGGTTAAAGGAAAGTGGGTGGGAGGGAAGAAGAGCAATTGGTGGAATGATGTAAAGGAAATAGTAAGGAAAAAAATTAGCATATGAGGGTTTTTTAAAAATAGAAGTGATGCAAGGAGGGAAGAGATATGAAGAAAAAAGGGTTAAGGGGTAACAATGAAAAAAAGAGCAAATGAGAGAAGGGGGGAGATGTTATAAAAATTTTTTTGAAAATAAAAAAAAGTTTTGGAGTGAGATTAATAAGTTGGGGAATGGGAACAAATGGTTTGACAGTTAAAAATAGGAGAGGAGAGTTATTAAATGGAGAGTTAGAGGTATCGGGAAGATAAAGGGAATATTTTGAGGAGTTGTTAAATGTTGATGAAGACAGGGAAGCTTGATTTGTGTATAGGGCAAGGAGGAATAACATCTTGTAGGAGTGCGGAAGAGCCAGTTGTGAGTGTGGGGAAGTTCGTGAGGCAGTGGGTAGAATGAAAGGGGTAAGGCAGCTGGATTGATGGGATAAAGGTAGAAATGTTAAAAGCAGCGGAGATATAGTTTTGGAGTGGTTGGTGCTATTATTTAATACATGCATGGAAGAGGGTAAGGTACCTAGGGACTGGCAGAGAGAGTGTATTGTTCCTTTGTATAAAGGCAAAGGGGACAAAAGAGAGTGCAAAAATTATAGGGGAATAAGTCTGTTGAGTATACCTGGTAAAGTGTATGGTAGAGTTATTATTGAAAGAATTAAGAGTAAGACGGAGAGCAGAATAGCAGATGAACAAGGTGGCTTTAGGAAAGGTAAGGGGTGTGTAGACCAAGTGTTTGCAGTAAAACATATAGGTGAACAGTATTTGGATAAGGGTAAAGAGGTTTTTGTGGCATTTATGGATTTGGAAAAGGCGTATGATAGGGTGGATAGGGGGGCAATGTGGCAGATGTTGCAGGTGTATGGAATAGAGGTAGGTTACTGAAAGCAGTGAAGAGCTTTTATGAGGATATTGAGGCTCAGGTTAGAGTGTGTAGGAGAGAGGGAGATTATTTCTCGGTAAAAGTAGGCCTTAGACAGGGATGTGTGATGTCACCGTTGTTGTTCAATATATTTATAGATGGGGTTGTAAGAGAAGTGAATGCGAGGGTCTTGGCAAGAGGTGTGGGGTTAAAAGACAAAGAATCAAATACAAAGTTGGAGTTGTCACAGTTGCTTTTTGCTGATGGCACTGTGTTTTTGGGAGATTCTGAAGAGAAGTTGCATAGGTTGGTGGATGAATTTGGTAAGGTATGTAAAAGAAGAAAATTGAAAGTGAATATAGGAAAGAGTAAGGTGATGAGGATAACAAAAAGATTAGGTGACGAAAGATTGGATATCAGATTGGAGGGATAGAGTATGGAGGAGGTGAATGTATTCAGATATTTGGGAGTGGACATGTCAGCAGATGGGTCTATGGAGGATGAGGTGAATCATAGAATTGATGAGGGAAAAGGGTGAGTGGTGCACTTGGGGTCTGTGGAGATAAAGAACTTGACCATGGAAGTTAAGAGGGGAATGTATGAGAGTATACTTATACCAACACTCTTATATGGGTGTGAAGCATGGGTGATGAATGTCGCAACGAGGAGAAGGCTGGATGCTGTGGAGATGTCATGTCTGAGGTCAATGTGTGGTGTGAATATAATGCAGAGAATTCGGAGTTTGGAAATTAGGAGGAGGTGCGGGATTACCAAAACTATTATCCAGAGGGCTGAGGAGGGGTTGTTGAGGTGGTTTGGACATGTAGAGAGAATGGAACGAAACAGATTGACCTCGAGAGTGTATAAATCTGTAGTGGAGGGAAGGCGGGGTAGGGGTCGGCCTAGGAAAGGTTGGAGGGAGGGGTAAAGAGGCTTTGTGTGCGAGGGCTTGGATTTCCAGCAAGCATGCGTGTGCGTATTTGATAGGAGTGAATGGAGACAAATGGTTTTAATACTTGACGTGCTGTTGGAGTGTGAGCAAAGTAACATTTATGAAGGGATTCAGGGAAACCGGCAGGCCGGACTTGAGTCCTGGAGATGGGAAGTACAGTGTCTGCACTCTGAAGGAGGGGTGTTAATGTTGCAGTTTTATAACTGTAGTGTAAAGCACCCCTCTGGCAAGACAGTGATGGAGTGAATGTACCTAGAATAAACTCAATCAATTTCACTAATATTATATACATAGTCTATAAGTCATTAGATTAAGCTGCCCCTAATGCCATGGCATGTCAGTGGCTTTCCTTGCACTTCAGTTTATAATTGTAACTACCAATATCTATGTAAAAATGCAATGAAATAAAATTTACTTTACTTACTTGAAGTTGTTTCTTATCGATTTTTTTTTTTTCAAATAACTTTTATGGCATGTGAGACCAACATAAGTGCTGTTTTTCAAATATTCACTCGCTAATTATGACACAATAATGACATAAAGTTTGTTATCACTATTTTGTTTACACAAGTTATTTACAAATATTTACAATAACAAATATTGTTTATTTCTATTGTTCAATCATATATATACATATTTAGAGTCACTGGACATGTTTCTAGAAGTTCTGCTGCCTGTGGAAGTCTCTGAAACATGGTTCCATGCACAGTGGTGTTTTACATTCCACACACATAAAACGAGTGTCTCTTCATTGTTGTGGGCGTTTTTTTGTATGTGCACAGACAAAACACCTCTTCTGAGCCTTTTTCTTGCAAGCAGTAGCAGGCAGTTTTGTTAGGAAGTGATCACCAGGCCTCAGACGAGAGGGTAGGTGTTGATAACTTGGTGTTGGGCGGTTTTCTATTGCAGGTGTTGTTCCTTGGTACTTGAATATTATTTGTCTGATGACAGACAAACAAAATTCGCCATATGGTGGTTTGTTTGTGGTCTTCAACTTATAAATATTATAAGCATTGAGCATGGTAATGTCCAGAATGTGAAAAAAGAGTTTTATGTACCACTTGCAACTCTTGTGAACACAATCAGCAAACCCAATGTGCATGTCACATTTGTCCACTAAGCGCATATTGAGGGTGTAGTCAATCACAGCTGCAGGTTTTAGAATGGGTTCATTGGTCTCTCTACTCACCCTGCCAGTGTCTGTCATTTCGTTAGGGTGAATTGATGACAACAGTGTGACATCTCGTTTGTCATGCCACCGAAATGCCATGATGTCATTGGCAGCAAACGCCTGCACCTGACCTCTGTGAGTGCCTGCATTGAACCTAGGCATATTCTTACGATTTGCACGCACTGTACCGCACTGGTCCAGCAATTGGCTCCTGGAGTTCAACCCCACCAAGTGCAAAGTCATGAAGATTGGGGAAGGACAAAGAAGACCGCAGACAGAGTACAGTCTAGGGGGCCAGAGACTATAAACCTCAATCAAGGAAAAAGATCTTGAGGTGAGTATAACACCAGGCACATCTCCTGAGGCGCACATCAACCAAATAACTGCTGCAGCATATGGGCGCCTAGCAAACCTAAGAACAGCATTCCGATATCTTAATAAAGAATCGTTCAGGACCCTGTACACTGTGTAAGTTAGGCCCATACTGGAGTATGCAGCACCAGTTTGGAACCCACACGTAGCCAAGTACGTAAAGAAGCTAGAGAAAGTGCAAAGGTTTGCAACAAGACTAGTCCCAGAGCTAAGGGGTATGTCCTACGAGGAGAGGTTAAGGGAAATCGACCTGACGACACTGGAGGACAGGAGAGATAGGGGGGACATGATAACGACATACGTATAAGATACTGAGAGGAATTGACAAGGTGGACAAAGACAGAATGTTCCAGAGATGGGACACAGCAACAAGGGGACACAGTTGGAAGTTGAAGACTCAGATGAATCACAGAGATGTTAGGAAGTATTTCTTCAGTCACAGAGTGGTCGGGAAGTGGAATAGTTTGGGAAGCGATGTAGTGGAGGCAGGTTCCATACATAGCTTTAAGAGGAGGTATGATAAAGCTCATGGCGCAGGGAGAGTGACCCGGTAGCGGCCAGTGAAGGGGCGGGGCCAGGAGCTGTGACTCGACCCCTGCAACCACAACTAGATGAGTACAACTAGGTGAGTACATCTGTCAAGTTCACTCACAAAAAATCACTGAGGGAGGGGCTTGTGTACCAGTTATCAGTATATAATATATGCCCCTTACCAAGATATGGTTCCATCATTGTTCTAACCACATCACCAGAGATACCTAATAACCTCCTGGTATCTTGCAATGTATAACTTCCAGTGTACACAATGATATCCAATATAAGACCACAGTAGTAGTCACAAAGCACAAACAACTTTATACCAAAGCGTTTCCTCTTGCTTGGTATATACTGCTTGAACGACAGTCTACCTTTGAACAGAATCAGTGACTCATCAATAACAAGCTTCCTGAAGGGATAAAAATGCATATTGAATTTCTCTTTCAGATACAGAAACACATTCCTAATCTTATATAACATGTCGTTTCTGTCAGGCCTGGTTTTGTCTGAGAAGTGTAACATACGCAACAGTAGCACAAATCGATACACTGATATTATATCACTGAAACCTGGTATTGCAATCAGGAGGTCTGTCGACCAGTATGATTTGACACTGTGCTTATACACATGTGGCATAAGCATTATTGTGGCAAAGAAAAGATAAATCTCAGCCACAGTTGTCTCTTTCCACTTGTTGAGGCGTGATTTTGGTGAAAGTATTGTGTTTGCCATGGTGTACTCGTAGTATCTGTTGCTTTCCTTGACAATAATTTCCATCAGGGGATCGTCAAAAAATAACTCGAAACATTCCAGTTCAGTGGCATTGTTCCCAAGTGGACAAGATGGGCGTATTCCACATTGACTTTCATCAAACTGATGGGGATTGGGAATAAAATTGTCAGCTTCCTGCCAATCCCAGGTGCGGTCTGCTGGTGAGTACTGGATATTTACAGGTGGTTGTGGGGGTTGTGGAAGTGGAGGTTGTTGTTGTGGGGGTTGGTGGGTGGGTGAGGATGGCCTTTGTTGTAGCTGAGCTGACTCAGCGGCGTCGGTGCCAGCATGGTCCACTGCATGTGCCTCGCGCCTGGCACCACCACCACTACCACTACCAGATGCATGCACATTTCTCATTCCAATTGCAACACTATCATCGTCATTTTCACTATCACTTCCTGTTGTACCCCCACAGGATGTACTCCGAGATGTACTTCTAACCCTTGGAACAGCATATGGCACGCTACCAGAGCACAAATACCGTCGTATATACTGACGCTTGACTGGAGAATATTCTGCTCCACTCTCGCTACTGGAACAGTTTTGAAGAGCTTGGAGTTCAAATTCACTATCACTATCATCACCGTTGCTCACATCAGAGTCCGGGATATGAGTAAATAACAGTTTCTTCTTTCGTTCTGGTACAATTGAGAGTGAACAAGATGCCACAGCACTGGAGGTGGAAGGCTGAGGGTCGTCTGGGTTTTCCTTAATATTACCGGTATTATGGTCATTAGTTTCGGTCACAACCTCCTCAAAACCTTGAAACTCATCATCACTGACACTCCCATCGGTGTTAGAACTGTCACTGGGGAACAAAAGTGTTCCAATTCGCCGAGGAGTGAGGAGTTTCTTACCGCGAGGCATGGTGAACAAGGTGTACTAACATGGCGTTCCCACAATGCACCACTGGGTCCCTGATTTTTTTCCTACTGTGCACACTGACCACGCAGACCCATTCTCTCACCACTAGGCCTACCAGCCATTTCGCGCATAATTTGAAGGCGCTAGAATTTATGCATACTAGTACGTGGAAAACCCCAGCGCGTAAGCCATACTAGTTTGACCGAAACCCCGAAAGGGTTAAGTTACAAACCAGTGTCACTGACATGTATAGTACGTAAAGTTATGGGGAAAATTATCAGAAGAGTGGTGGAGCACCTAGTGGATTCATTCATGACAACCAGCATAACTTTAGAGATGGTAAGTCCTATCTGACAGACCTACTGGAGTTCAATGACAAGGTAACAAAAGTAAGGCAGGAGAGAGAGGGGTTGATAGATTGCATTTTCTTGGACTATAAGAAGACTTTTGGCATAGTACCACAGAAGAGACTGGGGCAAAAGCTAGAAGAGGAGGCAGGAATAGTAAGGAAAACACTGCAGTGTATCAAGGAATACTTGAGAGGAAGAAAACAATGAGCATTGGTATGTGACGAGGTGTCAGAGTGGGCCCATGTGTCAAGTGGGGTTCCACAAGGGTCAGTTCTGTGTCCGGTGCTATTTCTTGTATATGTAAAGTAAAGTAGTAAAGTAACGTAAAGTAAATTTTATTTCATTGCAGATTACATAGGTATTGGTAGTTACAATATAAATTGAGTGCAAGGAGAGCCACTGACATGCCATGGCATTAGGGGCAGCTTAATCTAGTAACTTAGACTATGTACATAATAATAGAGAAATTTATTGAGTTTATTCTAGTTAAAATTTGTTTTCAAATTACAATATGATGATATTATACTGTTAAAATTATTATATGATGATATTAGATTGTAACAGGTGTTTAGATTCTCGAATGGTAATATGAAATTGAGATTATATGTGAATGATATAATTGAAGGAATAGATTCAGAGGTGTCCCTGTTTGCTGATGATAAGAAAATAATAAGAATAAAAGCAGATGAGGATCAGGTAAGATTACAAGAGGATCTGGAAAGGATGCAAGCCTGATCTGACAAATGGCTCCTGGCATTTAACCTCACCAAGTGCAAAGTCATGAAGCAAATCACCTTCAACCTTTAATTATCCAACAAAAAGCTGCTGTGAGAATGATTACAAACTTCTGCACCAGACAACACACCCCACTGCTATTTAAGAGCTTGAACCTGCTTAACGTACAAAATGTCTACTTATATTATTGTGCCTACTACATACACAGAACATTATTCTCCAATATTAACCCTCCTCTCAAACTCCTTCTTGAGAACTACAACAGAACGTACTTGCATAACAGAAGACACAAAACACTCTTTGATATCCTTCATGTCTGTCTCTCCCTATCCAAAAATGCTATGCATATAAAGGGCCATAAGATCTGGAATTCATTGCCTGAACATACAAAAGGGCCCCTGCCTGCACACCAATTCAAGGCTCTGCTTAGAAATCACCTCATCTCCAAAAATTAACAACACATACACTACTATAAAGTGGAACCCCAGATTTCGGCCTTAATCCATTCCAGAAGGTCGGCCTAAATCCGAAAACGCCAAAAACCGAAGTAATATTTTCCATAAGAATTAATGTAAATACAATTAATCAGTTCCAGACCCAAAAATATTAACAAAAAATACATTTTTTAAACATTAACTATAGTTTTACATACACAAAACAATGAGAACTAAATAAAATGACTAATGAAATGGATAAATGAACATTTAACATCACATTTACCTTTATTGAAGACTCTTGTTGAAGTATGGAAGACAGGGAGAAGGAGAGAGGGAGGACTTCTTATTGTTTGGAAGGGGAATCCCCCTCCATAAGGACTTCAGGTATCAAATCCCTATCCGGGGTTACTTCCCTTCTCTGTCTTTTACTGGCACTAGGACCAGCTTGAGAGTCACTGCACCCCTGTCGCATAAAAAAACTGTCCAAAGAGGTCTGTTTCTGGCTTCTCTTTAAGATTTGCCTGATGTGAGACAAGGTTTTGTCACTGAACATGTTGCAGATATGGCTTGTTTCAGCTTGGTCTGGGTGATATTTCTCCACAAAACTTTGCACCTCCCTCCACTTTGCACAAATGTCCTTAACCCTTTACCGGGCAGGACCGTGTACAGACGGTCCTAAACACGTGTTTTTTGCACGTGTCATCCTACTCCCCCAGCGCATCTAGGTTCCCATTCTCTATATCTGACCAATCACAAGCCTTCTGTGAGTCGCTCCAGCTAAGTGAGACCGGCATCTGCTCGCTTCCCATTGGTTGAGAGACCAAAATGTAAACACTTCTCGCTTGGCGTCACCCAGAGCCGAATTTTGCTCTTGTTCCACTCATATACACTGTGATTATACACTCTACAATGTCGGTAAGTACTAATTGTTGTGTCCAGTGTGTAAATGAATAGTTTAGGCATATTTTGAGATATATATCAGGAGTTAGATATGCATAATATGAGTGTACCATGCAATTGAAAAAAGTGCAACAAAAGAGGACCGTGTGCAGACGGTCCTGCCTGTCAGGGCCACATTTTAAATTTCAGTAAATAAATATTTATATAAAAATTTCTAGTGCATATATGAATTCTGTAGTGGTCTGGGTGTGTACAGAACATTCTTATTGTCATTCCAGATCAATGAGAAATTGTTCTATGGTGAATCCTCCCAAGATAAGTCAAAATATCTCTGCATTTTGGAGAAAGTGACTCCAATCCAGAGCCAGATGACCTGGAATTACTTGAGAGTGGTGATGAATACTTGCCACCTGATGCACAGGTGTCAAGTGATGAGGAGGAGGAAGAAAGGCCATCCAAAAAGCCTAAATTAGCCAAGAAAAGAAAGGTATTGCGATCGAGGAGTACCCTGATGAAGAAGATCTTCATGATGAGCTTGCTGTTCAAGCTCAGACTGTTTGATGAAGGATGACATCACTAATGACTCTTGCCTGTAAACGAACATGAACAGCCTCTTGCAATTAAGTGTCCATTTGATTATTTTAGCAAGTTTTTTACCCCAAATATGATAGAAAGCATGACATATCAAACCAATTTGTATGCCAAGCAAAAACATAGATACTACTTTTGTAACAGATTGTGAAGAAATAATACAGTTCATAGGTATTCTGTTGTTTATGGGTATTTCTTCATACCCATCCCTAGATGACTATTGGGCAAGTTCTACTAAGGTAATCCAGGTTGCAGAAGTCATGTCATCTAAAAGATTTAGGTTGCTTAGGCGTACAATTCATTTCAATGATAACACCCACAGGCATAAGGACAGATTCCACAAAATAAGGCCTCTTTACACAGCACTAACTAATGCTTGCTTGCAAGTTGCATACACCCAGGCAGTCTATTGATGAAGTAATGGTTGGTTTCAAGGGTAAAACTGCTGGAAACCTCAGGCAGTACATCAAAACCAAACCAGACAAATGGGGTTTCAAACTATTTTGTCGTGGAAGTGAAGATGGAATCATACATGATATAATCATGTATGAAGGCAAAACGACTTTTGAAAACCATCCCATAAAGCTGCCAGATGAAGAAAATAAACTACCAATAAGTTCAAAGATTGTTCTGGTACTTGCAACAACTCTCAGCAAAAGAAAGACATCAGCAATCTATGCTGACAATTTCTTTTCAAGTCTACCTTTGGTCAAGGTACTAAGAGACAAGTATAACTGCAGGTACACTGGAACAGTACGTGAAAATAGATGTGGTAAACCAGAACTGATGCCTGTCAAACAAATGGAAAAGAACATAGTGCCCAGGGGCACTTTTGACTTCAAAACCAATGATAGTATCCTTGTTGTAAGGTGGAAGGACAACAAAGCTGTGACTTTAGTGACAAATGATGTGGGAGTGGAACCTGTGACTCTTATTCAAAGATATAACAAGGAATCTAAGACTAAAGACAACTTCCAGTGCCCTGCTAGGTCACTTGCCAACAGTTGGACAAATATTGTCATGCAAGTATTGCAGCACAAAGAAACATCATGTCACAACATCATTTTTCTGTTCAGTATGCAAAGTTAACCTATGCATTAGGAAGGATAAAAATTGCTTCACAGCCTATCATTCTAGCAAGTAGTCATCTATAATGATTGTTTTTACTCTTGGAATTCAGGAATATGGGACTTGAAAGTTTTATCCCTTTGCAATGTGTGCATCTTTCTTTTTGGTTCATGTTTATATTTTTTTAATACTTACAAAATGTTTGGAAACAAGTTCCATTTGTGTTTTTGATATTGTATATTAGTAAAATAAAATAGAAAAATACTTATTTGGTGTTTTATTAACAATTGCAAATTTGCAACACTCAGAATTTGACACCCTTAACGGTCGGGACCGTCTACAGACGGTCCTTGAATATTGGCAATTCGCGAAAAGTTATTTTTAGAATTTCAAATATATGGGCTCATTATCCTTACATTGAGCTACTCTATCGACTCATATGAAATAATTTCGGAATTATCATTTTCCAGGGAGTGCCCGGTAAAGGGTTAATTGCTGAAGAAGACACCTTCTTCCCTCTCTCTTCCTCCTCCTCTGAACCAATTTCCTCAGCTGTGGTCTGTTGCTATTGCAGATGAAGGTCTTGCAACAGATTCCACAATACAGATTCCACAACAGGCAGAGGGTCGACAGGGTCAGGGTCAGCCTCAAACCCTTCAAAATCCTTGTTGAGGACACGTTCTGGCTCACTCACTGAGAGACACAGTCAGACTGACTCACGCACGTGGCATCCTGGGCGGGCGGACACGTCCAATACAGCCGATTTCCAAGTTGCTGGCTGAAATCCAGGACAGAATTTCGGCAAAAAAATCAGCCAAAATCTGATTTGGCCGATATTATCTGGAATTTACCTGGAGAGAGTTCCAGGGGTCAACACCCCCGCGGCCTGGTCTGTGACCAAACCTCATGGTGGATCAGGGCCTGATCAACCAGGCTGTTACTGCTGGCCACATGCAGTCCAACGTACGAACCACAGCCTGGCTGGTCAGGTACCGACTTTAGGTGCCTGTCCAGTGCCTGCTTGAAGACAGCCAGGGGTCTATTGGTAATCCCCCTTATGTAAGCTGGGGAGGCAGTTGAACAGTCTTGGGCCCCTGACACTTATTGTGTTCTCTCAACGTGCTCGTGGCACCCTGCTTTTCATTGGGGGGATGTTGCATTGTCTGCCGAGTCTTTTGGTTTCGTAGGGAGTGATTTTTGTGTGCAAGTTTGGTACTAATCCCCCTAATTTTCCAAGTGTATATAATAATGTATCTCTCCCGCCTGCATTCTAAGAGTACAGGTTTAGGAACTTCAAGCGTTCCCAGTAACTGAGGTGGTTTATCGCAGTTATGTGTGCCGTGAAGGTTGTCTACACATTTTCTAGGTCAGCAATTTCACCTGCCTTGAAAGGTGCAGTTAGTGTGCAGCAATATTCCAGCCTAGATAGAACAAACGACCTGAAATGTGTCATCATGGGCCATGGCATCCCTGGTTTTGAAGGTTCTCATTATCCATCCTGTCATTTTTCTAGCAGATGCAATTGCTACGGTGTTATGGTCCTTGAAGGTGAGATCCTCTGACATGATCACTTCCAGGTCTTTGACATTAGTTTTTCGCTCTATTGTGGGGTTGGAATTTGTTTTATACTCCGATGAAATTTTAATTTCCTCACGTTTTCCATATCGAAGTAATTGAAATTTCTCATATGTAATTGAACTTCATATTGTTTTCTGCAGCACATTTAAAGATTTGGTTGATGTCCGTTGGAATCTTGCAGTGTCTTCAATGGTGGACACTGTCATGCAGATTTGGTGTCATCTGCAAAGGAAGACACAGCACTGTGGCTTATATCCCTGTCTATGTCAGATATGAGGATGAGGAACAAGATGGGAGCGAGTGTGTGCTGTGGAACAGAGCTTTTCACCATAGCTGCCTCAGACTTCTCTGTGACTACAAATTACTTTGTGTTCTATTTGTTGAATATGATCCATCTCAACTTTTCCTGTTATTCCTTTATCACGCATTTTGGGGCTATTACCATGGTCACACTTGTCAAAAGGCTTTTGCAAGTCTTTTATATAACATCTGCATTCTTTTTTGTCTTCTGGAGCATCCAGGACATTGTCGTAGTGGTCCAGTAGTTGGGACAAACAGGAGCGACCTGTTTTCTAAACCCATGCTGCCCTGGGTTGTTTAATTGATGGGTATCTAGATGAGTGGCAATCTTCTTCTTTAAACCCCTTTCAAGATTTTATGATATGGGACATTGATTGGTCTGCAGTTCTTTGCTATTTGCTTTACTGCCTCTTTTGTGGATTGGGGTTATGTCTTTTTGTTTTTAGTAACTGTGGGGCGACCGCAGTGTCCATGCTCCCTCTCCGGTCCACTGTATATTATTACCACCATCAACTCAAAAATTTCCAAATTTTATAAGATTATTTCAAAACTAAAATGGTCTCAATCTCATTATGTAAAATGTGCAAATATAATACAGCCTCTTCTCACTTAGCTAATATTGGTTTACCGATGCCTCAGATTTAGATGGGCTCTCTGACAAGTATTCATACCTAAATAATGTATATTACAGCTGATTTCCTCAATTCTGTTTATTTCAATATACAGGTCTCCCTCCACATTCGCGATTGTTAGGGATCAAGAACCTCGCAAATGTTTGGTGCACAAATATATTGTAGGAAAATATAAAAAAGGATTTTCTTATCTAACAATACTTCTTCCTTAACCTATTGAACCATGAACAATCATAAAACACATGAAAACATTGTAAAATATTGTATATACAGTAGACCGTTATTTGCACGATAGTTACGTTCCTGAAAATGTTGTGTTAGGTAAAATCGTTTTAGATGAACTGAAGAATTTATGGGAAAAAGGGTTACATTCCTAGTCCCCAAAAAGCAAAACAACTTTTTATAGATCAACAGATCTTACAAAAATTAAAGGTGAATATGTAATTGTAGTTCATTGTCGTGATATATTTCTGCTTAAACTACAAATGCAATAGAAATAATAGTATTTCTTAACTTGAATTATGGTAATGGTGTTTGTGGATGGTTGTGAAGAGAGTGGATATGGATGGTGTGGCTCTACTGGGCTAAGGTGGATGGTTATTGGTTGTCGGTAGAAGTGGATGGTAGAGGGTTTTTGTACTGAAGTTGATGGTTGTATTGGGTGTGCATAAAGTTTGTAATGGATTTCTGGGCCTTTTACCCTGCAGTACATTATATAGTTGACAGTAAGGCATCATCATCTGGTCTAGACCCTGTTTCAAAGCCCTGTTCTAGCTTTGTCAGGGTCCTCTTCAGTGAAAAAGTCTGCAATTTACTCAATATTATGGAACTGCTCACATAACTGCTGCAATGTTAACTTTTTCTTCGGTTCTTCTTCATCTTCTTCTGTTATCTCCTCCCTTGTATCTGTATCAAACTCTGCCAACATTTCCTCTGGTTCTGTCTTCATCATCATCATCTTCTAAGAGCTCTTCACATCTTCTTCATTCATATCTTCAAAACCATCACTTGGTAATCTCCTTGCCAGCTGAACAATTTTCCCGAACTTCACTCTCAAGCAAGGAAAAAACAGTGAAAAATTAACTACAGAAGGCCCCTAACTTTTCCATTTTAAATGTTGATTGGGGCAAAATTTATTCCATGCCTTCTAGCATAGCTGATAGCATCTTTTGTTAAATTTATTCCAAAACTTATATGGGTTTGGAGTCAAATCCCTTGATCGCTAATTTTTTACTTGCTTTTTGGATTATGATGACTTAATAACTCCCGTTTCCCGTGGTTGAATCAGAGATGTTGTATTTGAGTAAAAATACAACTTTTTCATGTGGGGTCACATCAGCAAACTTGTGGATAGTACGGGATATCAAGAATGAAGAGAGCCTTGAATGCAGGTTCTTGCTGTGCGGGGGAAAACTTGACTTGGGGAAAAGTGATGTAACAGTCCCAAAAAATATTTCCTCTGTCATCATGCTGACTGGTTTTTACCTCCAATTACTGGTAAGGGGGTTTTTTCCCTTTCAAACCACAGAATTCTTAATGAAAAATAACCATGGGCTTTTTACTTGAAATACTGATGCAACCGAGCAAATTTACGATCCTTTTCGTCGTGAAGCTGGTATTCTTCTGACTGATATAAGTTCGTGTTTGGGGTCCCTTCGGGAAAACCGGGCCGTCGGGATTAAACCGTGTGGCTCATAGCCACCCCCAAATATTTCCTGCAATTCAACGGGGTATTTGCGCTGTATGACGCTGAAGCACTTTTACAGAAAACTTAATATTATGTAACTTATTGAACTTAAGTTGTGGAACCAGCCTGCACTAAACACACTCGTTTTCAGGCTTTCCCTTTTTCACACACGCTTTTAACCTTTGGGGTCACAGGCCTTTCGGAAACCTGTTTCCCAGGTCGAAAAATACCCGAATTTTTTTTTTTTATCTTATGAAATGATAGAGTTTTGTTTTTAAATCTAAATGGCTAAACAAAATTTTTTAAAAACAATACCACGGAGGAAAAGGAGGCTTCAAGTTGACCAAAATTGAACCGCTGACAGCACATCGGTGACTTCCGGTTGGTAAATATTTTTTTTTTTTTTTCTTTTTCTTTTATTTTTAATATTTTATTTTCCAAGTATTTTGTTTCGGAGACCAATAAACCATATTTTGTATATATACCCCTTTGTATACTACAAAAACTGCTGGCTGACTGGCTGGCTGGCTGACCAGCTGGCTGGCTGGTTTGTGCCCGGGCTGGGTGGCTGAACAGCTGGCTGGATGGAGGGCCCCAGCCACTGGCTCCTTGCTGGCTGACCAGCTATCCGGCTGGATTGCTGACCAGTTGGCTGGCTGGCTTGCTGTTTAAACCAGTGGTGGTGGCCAGCTGGCAGCTGGCTGGTGCTCAACAGCTGGCTATGGATGGCCGCTGGCTGGGCTGACTTGCTGGCTGACTTGTGACCAGTTGGCTGGCTGGCCGGCTGGCAGGCTGGTGACCAGCTGGCTGGGGCAAGTGACCAGTTAGCTGGCTGACAGCTGGTGGCTGAACGGCTGGTTGCAGGATGGTCAGCTGGCTGGCTGTTCTGTATTCACAGGAACACAAAAAATACAATTATACTAGTGTAAAATTACCTAGGATACATGTAAAATTTATAATAAAAAAAAAAATTATTATTATTATTATTATTATTGAAGGAAGGTGTAAGAGGCGTCTTATCACTAATTAATTAGAAGTGACATTTGAAGAGGGGTGAGGTCTCTTATCTTATTTTTTTGCTAAACTATACTGTTGACATTTGATGCCTTCGCCTGCCTGCCTCAACCCTGCCTAACTCCCCCCCCTGCCAGCCTCCCTGCAGCAGCCAGGGTTAGCCTGGTTTTTTATTAGAGTGATGACTTTTGGGAAATGAGGAACACTCTTCCCTGCCTCAACCCCGCCTCCCTCCCCCCCTGCCACTATCCCTGCCTCCCTCCTGCCCTCCCCCTGCCTGCCCCCCTGCCAGCCAGCAGGGTTTAGCCTCATCTTATCAAGAGTTTTGACATTTAAAAATGAAACACTCCCTTCCCCCTGCCTCAACCCCCCCCTCTCCCCCCCCTGCCACATCCCTCCCTCCCTCCCTCCCTGCCTGCCTCACTCCAGCCAGCCGGGGGTTTAAACCTTGTCTTATCAGAGTTTCCCCCCCCGCGGGCCGGTCTGTGACCAGGCCTCATGTTGGACAGAGCCTGATCAACAGGTGTTACGCCCGGCCGCACGCAGTCCAACGTACGAACCACAACCTGGCTGGTGGTACCGGCTTTAGGTGCCTGTCCGGGGCCTGCTTGAGACAGCAGGGGTTTTTTTGGTAATCCCATTATCTGGAGCAGAGTTGGGCAACTGGCCCTGACCTTTTTGTGTTGTCCCCCAACGTGCTTTTTGCACCCTCCCCTTCATTGGGGGATGTTACATCGCCGCCAGTCTTTTTTTTGTGGGAGTGATTTTCGTGTGCAAGTTTGGTACTAATCCCGAATTTTCCATGTACAGTGGCCCCGTTAACGAATACCCGGAATCGTGCAATTATGTAAGTATAATTTGTAAGTTCTTGTGGTGTATTTTGGGGGGCTGAAATAGACCAACCAGTGAAATTTTCCCCTTAAAGGGGGTAAATTCTTTGGTTTTGCATAGGGAAACTGGGGGTAAATTTTCACTTTGGGGGGCCACTAAAATATAATAATGTATCTTCCCCCTGCTTCTAGAGAGTACAGGCTTAGGAACTTCAAGCTTCCCAGTAATTGAGGTGGTTTTTTCGAGTTATGCATGCCATGAAAAGGTTTCTGCCCTTTCCAGGTCAGCAATTTCACCCGCCTTGAAGGTGCAGCTAGTGGGAGAATATTCAGCTAGATAGACAAGCAAAAAAAGTGTCAACATGGGCTTGGCATCCTGGTTTTTAAAGGGTTTTCAATCCATCCTGTCATTTTTCTAGCAGGGGGGGATTACGGTTTATGGTCCCCTTTAAGGTGAGATCCCCTGACATGAGGCAGTAGTTTTCGCTCTATTGTGTGGTTGATTAGTTTGTACTCCAGTTGAGTTTAATTATTCCCTTTTCCGTATCTGAGTAATTGAAATTTCTCATCATTGAACTTCATATTGTTTTCTACAGCCCATTTAAAGATTTGGTTTATGTCGCGGAGTCTTTTGGTGTCTTCAGTGGACACTGTCTGAGTCAGGTGTCATGCCAGGAGGCCCCTTTACAAGCAACGCTCCCTGTATGTCGATATGAGGGAGGAGGAACAGGATGGGAGCAAGTACTGTGCCTTGTGGAACAGAACTTTTCACAGTAGCTGCCTCAGACTTTACTCTGTTGATTACCACTCTTGTGTTCTACTTGTTAGGAAATTATAGATCCATCCTGCAACTTTTCCTGTTATTCACTATCCATGGCAGTATTTTCAATACCATGGTCCTTATTCAAGGCTTTGCAAAGTCTGTGGCCTCATATCTGCATTTTATTTATCTCTAAACCATCCAGGACCTTGTCGTAGTGGTCCGAGTAGTTAGGACAGACGAGGCCTGCTCCTAGCCCAGCGCACTGGGTTGTGCAGGAGTAGTATCCAAGATGGGTGGCAATCTTGCTTCTTAGAACTCTTTCAAGATTTTTCTGCATTATGGATTATTTCTTGGTCTGTAGTTCTTGCTATTGCTACCTTTACTGAGTGAAGCTATATACAATGTTTTAGTAACTGCGGGACCGACCCCAGTGTCCATGCTCCTCTCCCAAAGATGTTAAACACGTGATAGGGGCTTCTTGCAGTTCTTGATGAGCACGGAGTTCCATGAGTGTGGGCCTGGAGCGGAGTGCATGGGCATGTCATTTATTGCCTTTTAAAGTCATTTGGCGTCGTGTGTTTCCCCAGAAAAACATCGTCAAAAAAGTTCTGTACCTAAAAAAAATTTTTTTTAGGTCTTCGATTTTCAGCCCCGGTTGGGCCGCAAAAACTGAGTCATACGGGGGACTTAAGTAACTCACTCATTTCCTTGCTGTCATTTTTTAGGACCCCCCTTTTAAAGGGGGGGGCCCCAATACTGGATGTTGTTCCGACTTTGATTTTGCATAAGAAAAAAAATTTTTTTGGGTTTCTTTCAATTTCATTTATAGTTTTTTAGTTTTTTGTGATGACATTTGACAAATGAAAAAAACAGCCTTCGCCCCTGCCTAAACCCCCCCGCCTCCCTCCCTCCCTGCCACTACCCTGCCCCCCCCCCACCCCCCCCGCCTCCCCGAACCAGCCAGCCAGCCAGCCAGCCAGCCGACCAGCCACCCAAACCCGCCAGCCACCCGCCCCCCAGCCGCCACCCAAACCCAGCCAAAACCAGCCGGCCAGCCAGCAACCGGCCACCCGGGCCCCACCGGGCCCAAACCCGGGCCCCCGCCACCCAAACGGCGCCAGCCCCGGGGCCACCCCCCCCCGGCCCCAGAAGGGGGCAGCCAGCGGCCCGGTCACCAAACCCGGGGGTCAAAGGCCAGCCAGCCCCAAACCCGCCACCCCGGCCCCCGGCCGCCCCCCCCTTCCCCCCCGCCCCCAGCCCCCCCCCACCCCCCGGCCCCCCCCCCCCTTAACCCCCCGCCCCCCGCCCCCCCCCACTGCTTCCCCACCCCCCACTGTTTTCCCCCCTGCCTTCCCCCCCCCCTTCTTCCCCACCCCCCCCTTAAAATTCCCCTTCCCCCCCCCCCTCCCCCCCTCCCCCCCCCACCCCCCTGTTTTCCCCCCCCCCATTTTTTTCCCCCCCCACCCCACTGCCCCTCCACTCCACTGGGGTGAGGTTTCCTCTGCATGGTTTGGGGGAAAAAAGGGGTACTAAAATTTCCCCCCCCCAATGCAATCGGGTGCATAGTTTTTTTTCCCGTGCCCACCACAGGGGCCCCATTCTATCACATGCAGGCTTAAGCTTTCTGCCCCTCGATTTGAAGCCGCTAGAAATTTTCGCGTACTATGGCACCCCCCTCTTGTAAAAAACACTAGTATGGCACCGACCCTAAAAAGGGGTTTAAAAAACTTAAGGCCTTTTCCCCAATTAACATGAAATTAAAATGGTGCACCTTTCTTTGTTTTTTTTCAACCCCCCAAACAACAATTTTTTTTGTTTTATTTATGAACGGGGTTCTTTAAAGGGCCCCAAAACCCCCCACTATACCCCCCACTTGGACTTTTAAAACTTATCTAATATCTCGATTTTCCCCTAATTCCTAGACTTAAAAAGTTTTAAAACCCTTTTTTTGTCACTTGCAGGAACACTTTGTTCTTACTGGGGTGCCATGATTGTTTGCAGATTTTGGGGTCCCGGGCCCCCCATTTTATAGAGTAATTTCCCCAAAGTTTCACTTAATATTATAAAGCAATTTCCTATTAGCAAAAATATAATTTTCTGGCCTTATATTTTTTCTGCCCTTTTTGTATCATGATACTAGGATATTACCTTTTATTGTCATATGTTTTTAATGTATGTTTTGAACTGTATTAGTTAGGTTTTTTATGTGGGTCTACGCAGATTGAGAGACCACTAGTTGGGTGCCCCGGGGCTTGTTTACGTCCTGCTGGCCTCCCCTCAGTCAGTGACCGACCTACGGGCACCACCCGTGGTATTGGTTGAGTAGGTTCCCCCCCTCTCCTGGGGTTGGGGGTAGGTTCCCCCCCTCCTGGTTAGGGGGTGGTTCACACCCTCTCCTGGTTAGGAGTAGGTTCACCACCCTCTCCTGGTTGGGGGAGTTCCCTTTTTCTCCCAACAAGTCGATTCCACTCTTATAGTCTTATGGTTTCTTCTAAGTTATCCTACTCTTAAAAAACTATTAGTCCCGTAGGGGTTTACGCACCCTCTACTGTCAAGGGGAGATTTTCTCCGAGTTTAAGGGAAAATTTAACCTTATAGGCTTGGGGGAAAAACTAGAGCCCATGAGTCAGATGTTACATATATATATATGAATCATATGATTCTATTATAATTCGTATAATAAATACAACGAATTTTCCTTTTGGGTCATTCTCCCCTTTTTTTTCCTTTATTTAAAATCTTTTTCGACGGGCAAAACAGGCCCTAGATGAAACCCTGATGTTTTAGATTTATCAAAAATTTAAAAAAGAAAATGTATGTAAATAAACACACCGACCCTTTCCCCCAAAATTGTCGTCCACCGTATGAACCAAACTGAAGGCTGGAGGGGGTTTTGGGGTGGGTGCAAGTGGCGGGGGGTGCGGGGGTCTCCCCCCTGGCCAATGGTGTAACCCACAGCGGGGACTGCCCCCAAAAATTTTTTTCCCCCCCGAACCGTGTAAAAAAATTTTACGTAGTGTTTTGATAAAAATGTTTCAATTCTTCAATCATGCAATACCCCCAAAAAAGTCCAAAAAAAACTCTTTAAATGATGGTCTACTGTAAAATTTTTTGGGTTTAAAAACAAAAATACAGTGGAACCTCTGCAATATAAATTAAGATGAATAGTAATTTTTTATCAAAG
>WNWK01031264.1:0-22830 GCA_009830355.1 Cherax destructor
ATTGATCGTCATGTTGTTCTCCACTGCCCACTGGAAGACCCTGCTATGTTCTCCTGTAATTTTTCAGTGTCTTCTACCGTAGTGACTTTCATGCTTATTTTAGTGTCATCTGCAAATGATGATACAAAAGTGTGTGGTGTTTTTATCTATGTCTGCTATGAGGATGAGAAAGCAGCAGAGGTGCCAGGACAGTGCCTTGGGGCACTGAGCTTTGACCTCGCTGATGCTGGATCTTGCCCTGTTCACTACTACTTTTTATGTTCTGTGTGTTGGGAACTCAAATATCCATCTGCCTCCCTTTCCCAGTAATGCCTATGGCCCTCATTTTGTGCGCTATCACTCCATGATCGCATTTGTCAAACGCCTTTGCAAAATCTGTGTAAATCACATCTGCGTTTTGGTCGTCCTCCAATGCCTCCGTAATTCTGTCATAATGGTTCAGCAGCTGTGACAGGCATGATCGTCCGCTCTGAAGCCATGCTGGTTCGGGTTATGTTGGTTGTGCTGGTCCATGAACTTTGTAATCTGCCGTCTCATCACTCTTTCAAAGATTTTTATGACTTTGCACTTGGTGGGGTTGAACTTCAGGAGCCAATTGATGGACCAGGCTTGCAGCCTGTCCAGATCCCTTGTAGTTCTGCCTGGTCCTCATCCGATTGAATTCTTCTCATCAGTTTCATATCATCTGCAAACAGGGACACTTCGAGTCTATTCCTTCCGTCATGTCGTTCACAAATACCAGAAACAGCACAGGTCCTAGGACTGACCCCTGTGGAACCCCACTCGTCACAGGTGCCCACTTGACACCTCGTCACGTACCATGACTCGCTGCTGTCTTCCTGACAGGTATTCCCTGATCCATTGGAGTGCCTTCCTGTTATCCCTGCCTGATCCTCCAGCTTTTTGCATTAATCTCTTGTGTGGAACTGTCAAACGTCTTCTACAGTCCATGAAAATGCAATCTACCCACCTCTCTCTCTCTTGTCTTACTGCTGTCACCCTGTCATAGAACTCTAGTTTGTGACACAGGTTTTCCCCGTCCCTGAAACAGTGTTGGCCGTCGTTGATAAGCTCATTCCTTTCTAGGTGTTCCACCACTCTTCTCTGATGATCTTCTCCATGACCTTGCATACTATACATGTCAGTGACACTGGTCTGTAGTTTAGTGCTTCATGTCTGTCTCCTTTTTAAAAATTGGGACTACATTTGCTGTCTTCCATACCTCAGGTAATCTCCCTGTTTCAATAGATGTGTTGAATATTATTGTTAGGGGTACGCATATCGCCTCTGCTCCCTCTCTCAGGACCCATGGAGAGATGTTGTCCGGCCCCATCGCCTTTGAGGTATCTAGCTCACTCAGCAGCCTCTTCACTTCTTCCTTGGTTGCATGTATTGTGTCCAACACTTAGTGGTGTACCCCTCCTCTCTGTCTTTCTGGAGGCCCTTCTGTCTCCTCTGTGAACACTTCTTTGAATCTCATGTTGAGTTCCTCACACACTTTGCGGTCGTTTCTTGTGATCTCTCCTCGTTCCTTCCTTAGCCTGATCACCTGGTCCTTGACTGTTGTTTTCATCCTGATGTGGCTGTACAACAGCTTCGGGTCAGATTTGGCTTTCCTCCTATGTCATTTTCATATTGTTGTTGGACCTCCTTCTTACCTGTGCATATTCATTCCTGGCTCTTCGACTGCTCTCCTTATTCTCATGGGTCCTTTGCCTTCTATACTCCTTCCATTCCCTAGCACACTTGGTTTTGGCCTCCCTGCACCTCTGGGCGAATCACGGCTCATCCTGGTTTTTTCATTATTCCTGTTACCCTTGGTTACAAACCTCTCCTCAGCTTCCTTGCATATTGGTGTCACATATTCCATCATCTCGTTTACTGACTTCCCTGCCAGTTCTCTGTCCCACTGAACCCCGTTCAGGAAGTTCTTCATGCCCACGTAGTCCCCTTTCTTGTAGTTTGGCTTCATTCGTCTAGCCTTTCCTGCTTCCCCCTCCACTTGTAAATCTACTGTGTATTCGAAACTTATGATCACTGGCCCCAAGGGGTCTTTCATATGTGATGTCCTCAATATCTGCACTACTCAAGGTGAATATTAGGTCCAGTCTCGCTGGTTCATCCTCTCGTCTCTCTCTGGTAGTGTCCCTTACGTGTTGGTACATGAAGTTTTCCAGTACCACCTCCATCATCTTAGCCCTCCACGTTTCTTGGCCCCCATGTGGCTCCAAGTTCTCCCAATCGATTTCCTTGTGGTTGAAGTCACCCATGATCAGTAGCTTCGCTCTGCTCGCATGAGCCCTTCTGGCCACTTCAGCCAGTGTGTCAACCATCACTCTATTACTTTCATCATACTCTTGCCTTGGCCTCCTGCTGTTCTGTGGTGGGTTATACATCACTGCAATTACCACCTTGGGACTTCCAGACTGAAGCGTTCCTACTATGTAATCACATTTGTCTCCTCTCTCCAGCTCATCAAAATCCCATCGGTTTTTGATCAGCAGTGAAACTTCTCCACCCCCTCTGTTCCCACTGTCTTTCCTCAGGATCTGATATCCCGTTGGAAAGATGGCATCTGTTATCATGCCTGTGAGCTTGGTTTCTGTGAGCGCTATGATGTCCGGTGATGCCTCTTTGACTCTTTCGTGCCACTCCTCCCACTTATTTGTTACTCCGTCATATGTGTGTGTGTGTGTGTGTTGTGTTGTGTGTGTACTCACCTAGTTGTTATTGCAGGGTCGAGTCACAGCTCTTGGTCCCGCTTATTCACTGGTTGCTACTAGGTAACTCTCCCTGCTCCATGAGCTTTATCATACCTCATGTTAAAGCTATGTATGGATCCTGCCTCCACTACATCACTTCCAAGAATATTCCACTTCCTGACAACTCTGTGACTGAAGAAATACTTCCTAACATTCCTGTGATTCATCTGAGTCTTCAACTTCCAATTGTGACCTCTTGTTGCTGTGTCCCATCTCTGGAACATCTTGTCTCTGTCTACCTTGTCAATTCCTCTCAGTACTTTATATGTCGTTCTCATATCTCCCCTATCTCTCCTGTGTGTGTGTGTGTGTGGGAGGGGATCGAGTTAGAGGCATTTTATAGTTATTGAAGATTTTATAAGTTACAGCGGTAGCTGTGATGGTGGTGGCTGTGATGGTGGTGGCTGTGATGGTGGTAGCTGTTAGTGATGGTGGTGGCAGTGATGGTGGTAGCTGTGATGGTAGTGGCTGTGATGGTGGTGGCTGTGATGGTGGTAGCTGTGATGGTGGTAGCTGTGATGGTGGAGGCTGTGATGGTGGTCGCTGGGGTGCTGATAGGGGGTTGCGCTGGTTGTTTGTGGTGTTAGTTTAGGGGTGATTACATAAAGTGACGGCAGGGGGGGTGTTAGTTTCCGATCCTTCATGTGACTGGTGGTGAGTTACAGCAGTCACCAGCACACCCTGAACACATCTACTACCAGCAGCAACAGTAGTAGTAGTAGTAGTAGTAGTTCCTTAACCACTACTATATCCAATACAAGCACCTCCATAACCATCCGTGAAGCCGCCACGACAACAATTGCAATAACACCTTGAAGAGTAAGAAGCAACAACAACTACTACCACCAGCACTACCACCACCAGGATCTCTCCAAATTTGGTACTGTTGTCTCCGTCTTGCTCGCCATTCCCTCCTTTCCATCTCTTATTAGAGAATCATAAAGATGCAGTCAGCCTCGTTGGCCTATCTTAATGCTCCTTTAGAGCAGAGATGTTACCAAACAGTATGTCTTCTCTCTCTTCTCTCTCTCTCTCTCTCTCCTCTTCTCCTTTTTTCCTTCTCTTCCTCTTTCTCAGCTTTTTCCTTGCTCTTTTCCCTGCTTTCCCTTCCTTTTTTCTTTCTTCCCACTTCTTCCCTCTCTCTTTCCTAAATCTATCCTCTCTCCCTCCCTCGTTCTTTCCAACCTCCCTCTATCCATCTTCCTTCCTCTTCCCTTTCTGCCTCCATCCTATCCCCTTCCCTCCCTCTCTCCCTCCCACGCCCTCCCTCCCTCACTTCCTCCCTCCTCCTTCCCTCCCTCCCACACTTCCTCCCGCAGAGAATATTGCTACCTACGCCTTGCGGTGCCTCCATAAACTACCAAGACGAGTACATTTGCTGATTACGCTTTTCCCCAAATGAAGTACGACCACGACCACTATCACGACGACGATCACCACCACCACGACTACCACCGCCACCACCACCACGACACCACCGCCACCACCACCACGACTACCACCGCCACCACTACGAGCACGACGACCACTTCGATCACCATCACCGCTACGACCACCACCACGACCACCACTACGACCATCACCACGACTCCTACCACGACCATCACCAAAACTACCACTAATCTCTCAACCTGCAGAGATACTTCCTATATATATATATATATATATATATATATATATATATATATATATATATATAATTGAGTAGTCACGAAAGCGCTTGGAATTCCTCTATTTTTTCATAGTGGTTGTCTTGATATATATATATATATATATATATATATATATATATATATATATATATATATATATATATATATATATGTGTGTGTGTGTGTGTGTGTGTGTGTGTGTGTGTGTGTGTGTGTGTGTGTATTATTTGCCTATAAATAACGAGATAATTAATTTATTTTACTTCAATTTCTTAAAATTTCTAAAATATTCGTTATGTGATCACCTGAAAATTAGTTACGTGGAAATTAGTTGCTGAAGAATTAGGTACGTTGAAATAAATAACTTGAGTGTTTTTCTCTAAGAAAAAGGTCAGGAATCGTAATCCAGGAATTACTTTTCTGTCGTTCCTTATGTTCCTTTTTTTTTTCCTTCAGCAGATGCTTATAACCTGTCAATCATTCTCCGGAAGACTCCGTAGATGGCCAACCTGTCAATCAATTTTCAACTGACACGGTAATTGATGAATCTGTCAGTCATTTTTTCAGATGACAGTGTAACTGATCAACCAGTCGATCTATCCTAACATGACACCATTACTGACCAACCTGTCAGTCAACCTGTCAGTTGATGCTGCAGCTAAGCCAGCAGTGAATGTGTACAGCGGAAACATCGCGTATGTAGCAGCACTTGAGTAGATTTATTGTCGAAACGTTCCGCCTGCACAACAGGCTTCTTCAGTCGAATGCGGGTGACTGTAACGCTGCTTTGAGGTGATCAGTCCCTCAGCCTTACAAGGTGGAAGTCAGTGTTGCGTCAGTATTGTGATCTCAATGTTGCTCATGCATCTGTGACATCAAGTACTACACAACATTCATTTTCTTCTATCTTAGAGGAAGAAATTAACATCTTCGTTCTACTATCTTAGAGAAAAAAGTAACAGTTTCATAAGTTCGTCTGCTAAGCTTCTTCATAGGGAGTGATTTCTGTGTGCAAGTTTGGAATCATTCCCGCTGGATTTTCCAAGTGTAAATTATGTTATATCTATGTCGCCTTCGCTCCAAGGAATGCAGGTTAAGGAGGACCATCATTGGCTTGGTATCCTCATTTTGAAAGTTCTAGTTATCATCCTGTCATTTTCCTGGCGGCTGTGATAATGACACTGTTATGATCCTTGAAAGTGAGATCCTCTGACATTATCACTCCTTGAAGTGAGATCCTCTGACATTATCACTCCCAGGTTCTTCACGTGAGTTATGCGCTCCATTGAGTGGTTAGACGTAGGTTTGAACTCCTTTCTAGATTTTATTTCGTGAATTCTTCCATAGCAGAGTAAGTGAACTTTGTCCTCATTAAAAACCATGCAGTTTTCTGCGGCCCCTGGAATTTGTGGTTTATATTAGCTTGGTGATTTGCAAATTTAAAAACAAAAATGCAATTCGTCTGACAACGAGGAGATGCGAGCAAAGCCAGAAAGCGTTCATATCTGAACGATTAAAAGTCAAACTTCGGGAACCGGAGGCGCGTGTGGCGTGAAGTTGTTGTTTTTCACGGGACACTAAACCCGAGTGGGCCATTCAGCTGGGGTGGGTAGTTGTCCGGCAGCGCAGTGGCCGTTCAAACCGGCGTTGATTGGATGCACTCTGCTCTGGGCAGCCAATCACCGGAGAGGAGATGAGAAGGACTGATGATAACTTGGGCTGGCGCTGACGTATGCGTGTCAGACTTATGGCACTCTTCAGTCTGTCACTTTCCTGGCACTCTTCAGTCTGTCACTTTCCTGGCACTCTTCAGTCTGTCACTTTCCTGGCACTCTTCAGTTTATAAACACTGAATATTTCTTTTAAAAACCAGCAAATCTGCACACTGCCATAACAACATACTGGAGTGAGAGATATGGGAGGAAGTGTAAAATAAACCCAGTGAGGAGCAGGGGTGCGGTGGGGACAATACGGGAGCACTGTATTAACATCCGGGGTCCCAGACTATTCAACATCTTACCAGAAGATATCCGAAACACGGCTGGAACCAGTGTAGAAGCCTTCAAGAGGAAACTGGACAAGTATCTTCATCGGGTGCCAGATCAACCAGGCTGTGATGGATATGTGGGGCAGCGGGCCTCCAGCAGCAACAGCCTGGTTGACCAGGCAAGCACCAGACGAGCTTGGCCCATGGCCCGGCTCAGAGAGTAGATAAACTCTCGAAACTCTTCAAAGGTATATCAAAGGTAAAGGTATAATTCATGAATTTTCTCAAAGAAAAATAAATGAGGTGTCCATAAAGAAGGAAAAGGGACAATACCGCGACTGGAACAATGCACAAATAACCCGCACATAGGGGAAACTTACCACGACGTTTCGCTCCGACTTTGTAAATGGTCTAAGTCTGACCGAAACGTCGTCTTAACCTTTTCTCTCCTATGTATGGGTTATATGTTTGTGTGTGTGTGTGTGTTTGTGTGTGTGTGTGTTTTGTGTGTGTGTGTGTTTGTTTGTTTGTTTGTGTGTGTGTGTGTTTGTGTGTGTGTGTGTACTCATGTATTTCACCTAATTGTGGTTGCAGTGGTCGAATCATAGCTCCTGGCCCTTCCTCTTCACTGGTCGCTCTATATGTGTGTGTATGTGTACTCACTCACCTGTATGTGGTTGCAGAAGTCGATTCACAGCTCCTGGCCCAGTCTCTTCGCTGGTCGCTACTAGGTCCACTCTCTGTCAGCTCCAAGAGCTTTATCGTGTGTGTGTGTGTGTGTGTATGTGTGTGTGTGTGTGTGTGATTGTGTGTGTGTGTGTGTGTGTGTGTGGGTGTCATCAAATTCCCGGTAGCTTCTATCAACAAATTAATTCTTTCACCGAGAATTTCGCGCCATTCTCCTCTTCCAATCTTGTAAATAGACGATTTATTTCTATCCTGTTTATTCCCTTGAGTATCTGGTACATCGTGATCATGTCTCCTCTTGCGCGTTAGTTTTGGTTGTTAGTGATTTGTTTACTTGCCAATTTGCAGTTCCACATTTGCAGTAACAGGAGTAGAGGTTATGCTCGTTGTGTCGCGTCTTGCAGGACAAACTATTGCTGGGACAACGTTTCGCCCTATGTAGAGCTTTATCCTGTCGTGTTTCGCTCTGGGGTGGAGCTTTATCGAGTCATGTTGGGCTCTTTGTATAGCTAGATCAAGTCACGTTTCGCTCTGTGTGGAGCTTTAAATTGTGATATGCTGTTGTCATGGCTTTAACCATCTATGTATTCGAAAGTTTTTTTTAATTAGTTTCTTTACCAACAAAATACAAGATTTTTGTATTTATTCTTTGCGTGAGAAAAAAAAAAAAAAAAAAATATATATATATATATATATATATATATATATATATATATATATATATATATATATATATATATATATATATATATATACATATATATAGCAGAATTCAGTCCGGTATTAAAAACAAAAGACGATCACAGAATTCTCTAGCGCTCAAGGAAAAGCCTTTTAATGCACTGCAATGCGACTTGTTTTCTCTTTACAACGACTGCAATACCAACTAAGTGGGTGCTGTAACCACACGTGCACTTGCAGCATGCGCTGCCGGGGTGTACACACCGTGGAAAAGGCATCAAAATATAAAACTCTGAGTACGAAAGGTAAGTCAGGGTAACTCATACTGTAACTTGCATACAGTTTGTCTCGGGCGGAAGATTTTGGGAGACTTGAGAGTGGAGGTAATTATCATTAATTACTGTCTGGTTTCTGAGATAGTGTGGGAGTGTGGTATGAGCAGGTTTCTGAGGCAGTGTGGGGCGTGTGGTATGAGCAGGTTTCTGAGGCAGTGTGGGGCGTGTGGTATGAGCAGGTTTCTGAGGCAGTGTGGGGCGTGTGGTATGAGCAGGTTTCTGAGGCAGTGTGGGGCGTGTGGTATGAGCAGGTTTCTGAGGCAGTGTGGGGCGTGTGGTATGAGCAGGTTTCTGAGGCAGTGTGAGGGTGTGCTATGAGCAGGTTTCAGAGGCAAAGAAGAGAAGAGAAGAAGTAAACTGGAGAGAGAGAGAGACGTTCTCTCTACAGGAGAAGGCGAAGAATCACTGAGCTCCTCAAGAATGCTAGATTATCTGAAACACGGAAAAAAGCGCTAACCAGGGAAGTGGAAAATATTGAGCTTAAGTTAAAGGACTCACACAGGATCCAGGAGAGACAAGAGGAGCTAAAAGCGACTGGTGAAATTGAAAGAAATTTGAAATATTTCTTTTCATATGCCAAAAACAAGGCAAAAACCACTTCTAGTATAGGGCCCCTGCTCAGACAAGACGGATCTTACACAGATGACAACAAAGAAATGAGTGAGATACTGAAATCTCAATATGACTGTGTTCAGTGAGCCACTAATCCGTCTCAAGATAGACAATCCAAATATTTTTTTCATGAATGAGCCTCGAAACCCTGCCAGTTTATGCCATATTTCTGACATAACCCTAACTCCTCTAGACTTTGAGAAAACCATTGACGACATGCCCATGCACTCAGCCCCAGGCCCAAACTGGTGGAAGTCCGTGTTCATTAAGAACTGCAAGAAACCCCTCTCACGGGCCCTAAGTATGCTATGGAGAAGGAGCATAGACGCAGGTGAGATTCCACAATCACTAAAAACAACGGGTATACCCTCGCTCCATAAAGAGGGCAGCAAAGCAATAGCTAAGAACTATAGAACAATAGCTTTAACCTCCCACATAAAAAAAAATCTTTGAAAGAGTTCTAAGAAGCAGAATTGCAAACCACTTGGACTCCAAACAATTGCACAATCCAGGGCATCATGGGTTCAGAACAGGTCGCTCCTGCCTCTCGCAACTACTGGACCACTATGATATGGTCTTGGATGCACTGGAAAACAAAGAGATTGCAGATGTAGTATACACAGATTTTGCAAAAGCCTTTGACAAGTGCGATCATGGTGTAATAGCACACAAAATGCCTGATAAAGGGATAACTGGCAAAGAAGGCAGATGGATCTTCAACTTTCTAACCAATCGAACACAGAGAGTAGTGGTAAACAGAGATAAATCGGATGCTGCCATAGTGAAGAGCTCTGTTCCACAAGGCACAGTACTCGCCCCTATCCTGTTCCTCATCCTCATATCAGACAGACAGAGATGTAAACCATAGCACTGTATCATTCTTTGCAGAGGATACTAGGATCTGCATGAGAGTGTCATCCATTGAGGACACGGCAAATCTCAAAGAAGATATAAACCAAGTTTTCAAATGGGCAACAGAGAACAATATGATGTTCAATGAAGACAAATTCCAGCTACCCCGTTATGGAAAACTGGAGGAAATAACAGCTAGGACATAGTATACTACAAACTATAATAACACAATAGAGCGGAAAAGTAATGTGAAAGACCTGGGAGTGGTAATGTCTGAGGATCTCACCTTCAAGGATCACAACAGTGCCACTATCACATCTGCGAGGAAACTGATAGGATGGATAATGAGAACATTCAAGAGAAGAGACGAAGCCAATGATGATCCTTTTTATATCACTTGTTCTCTCTAGGCTGGAATACTGCTGTACATTAACATCCCCATTCAAGGCAGGTGAAATTGCAGATCTAGAGAATGTACAAAGAACCTTTACTGCACATATAAGTTCCGTCAAACACCTTAACTATTGGGAACGCTTGGAAGCACTTGACTTGTACTCACTGGAGCGCAGGCGAGAGAGATACATCATAATCTACACCTGGAAGATCCTGGAGGAACTGGTCCCTAATCTGACACAGATATCACTCCATACGAAAGCAAAAACCTTGGTAGGCGATGCAACATATCCCCAGTGAAAAGTAGGGGCGCCATTAGTATACTAAGAGAAAACACAATAAGTGTCCGGGGCCCAAGACTGTTCAACAGCCCCCATTAGCCATAAGAGAAATTACCAATAGACCTCTGGTTGTCTTCAAGAGGGAGCTGGACAGATACCTAAAGTCAGTGACGGATCAGCCGGGCTGTGGTTCGTACGCTGGACTACGTGCGACCAGCAGTAACAGATTCGTTGATCAGGCCCTGATCCACCAGGAGGCCTGGTCATGGACAGGGCTGCGGGGCGTTGATCCCCGGAATACTCTCAGGTAGACTCCAGGTAGGTAGGGTGAGGGTGTGGTATGAGCAGGTTTAAAAGGTAGGGTGGGGTGTGGTATGAGTAGGTTTCTGAGGTAGGGTGCGGGTATGTGGTATGAGCAGGTTTAAGAGGTAGGGTGGGGGTGTGGTACGAGCAGGTTTCAGAGGTAGGGTCGGGGTGTGGTATGAGCAGGTTTCAGAGGTAGGGTCGGGTGTAGTATGAGCAGGTTTCGGAAGTAGGGTGGGGTTTGGTACGAGCAGGTTTCAGAGGTAGGGTGAGGGTGTGGTATGAGCAGGTCTCAGAGGTAGGGGAGGGTGTGTTATGAGCAGGTTTCAGAGGGAGGGTGGGGGTGTGGTATGAGCAGGTTTCAGAGGTAGGGTCGGGGTGTAGTATGAGCAGGTTTCGGAAGTAGGGTGGGGGTTTGGTACGAGCAGGTTTCAGAGGTAGGGTGAGGGTGTGGTATGAGCAGGTTTCAGAGGCAGGGTGGGGGTGTGGTATGAGCAGGTTTCAGAGGCAGAGTGGAGGTATGGTATGAGCAGGTTTCAGATTTAAGCAGCTCAGGGTTTTCTTGCCTCCTCCGGGTCTACGTCTGATGTTTATGCAAATGCGAGCCGATGCATGATATATTGATTGAGCTCAGCCAATATCCGTATGAACCAACACGCTCACCTACATGTATGTATACATGAGGTTTATTCATGTATGTAAGTTACTTGGACTTGAGTCCTGGAGGTTGGAAGTACAGTGCCTGGAATGTGCAGGAGAGGTGGGGACGTTGCAGTTCGGAGGGTAGTTTCAATTGTGATGTCTGAGTACTTCTTGCAGAACAGCTATTGAATGAGTGATGGTGAATGTTCTTCCTTTTCAAGGTTACCCCTGCCTCAGTGGAGACTGCGTTAAAATATATATATATATATATATATATATATATATATATATATATATATATATATATATATATATATATATATATATATATATTTATCTGAGGATCAATGAACGAAGGAAATGTTGCTCAGAACTGCCATCACAACATCCCTCACAACACCTCCCACAATTCCTCCCCAACACAACACCCACATCACTATTCCTTCCTGCCTCCCTCTCCTCCGAACATCCCCAATACCTCATCCCGGGCCCCAGCATCTTCTGGGTTACGTATGCGCGGCAGCTTCCTCAAGTTTACACCCACAGCCACCACCTCGCGACAGATTCAAAAGAAACCAATTATAATCTTCAAAGTTTTACTTCTCTCCTTTTGGAGTGACGTTCCCTGGGTGGCGGCGGCGTGGCAGCAGGGGCGGAGGTGTGGACGTAGATGGCAGCACAAGAAGCAGCAGTAGCAGTAGCATTAGCAGCAACAGCAGCACACAAAGGACGAACAAGTAAATAACCTCGAGTCTTCACCTAAATTTTTACACACTTCGACGTATCCGTAAGCATACAATAATGAACTTTTACGACGTTTTGTTATGACTGACAAACTTTTGTCTTCTGAAGGGTTGAGAACACGATATATATATATATATATATATATATATATATATATATATATATACAAATAGGAGGTACCATCTCTAGAGAGATGAGAGATGTTTTAAAATCTTCTGAGAGATACACATCACTCGCTGCATATACACGAAGAGATACACACCACTCGCTGTATACTGAGAGATACGCCACTCTGTATACCCCGAGCAGTGTAGGAAAGGAAAGGGGCTTGAGAAGGAGGGCAATAGCAAGGCCATTGATAAAAAGGAAATGAGTGGGATTTAAATTTGGGAAGATTGAGTGGAGGTAAGAAAGTACGGGAGATGGGGCGAAAATTTAAATCAGGAATGATAGGGAAAGAAGAAACGGAGAGAGAGAGAGAGAGAGAGAGAGAGAGAGAGAGAGAGAGAGAGAGAGAGAGAGAGTTCTACTACAGCATGAGTGAAGACAGTACATTGTCTGGCCGGGCAGCAGTAGGGAGGAGCACTCCATCATCTGGTCTGCTTTAAGACTGAAGAATCACAAAACAACGTCGGCCCCTTGCAGAGTCCACCAAACACACTGACTTGCCCCACTAGCCATAGGAGGCTTCCCTTTGCTATTAGCCCCAGTAGATCCCGTGACCACTAGCCTTAGGAGCTCCCCTTGCTATTAGCTCTAGGAGGGCCACCACCTGGCCACTAGCCTCAGGGGCCCGGGACCATTAGAGCAGACCACGACTCTCCTCCCTACCCGCCTTTCCCTCGGGAAGAGCAAAAAGGTTTCTCCTCATTTGGTCTGTCTTTCCCTTCCGGTCTGGTTCCTGTAACTCTTTTCTAAACTTTCTCCGTCTCCTCACCTGACGTGAGCCTGGCCTCAGCCCTCCACTGATACAAAAATGCAATATAATTCTGTATAATCATTTATTTATTTTTATTATTAACACATCGGCCGTTTCCCACCAAGGCAGGGTGGCCCGAAAAAGAAAAACTTTCACCATCATTCACTCCATCATTGTCTTGCCAGAGGCAATATTAACACCCCTCCTTCACAGTGCCAGCAATGTACTTCCCATCTCCAGGACTCAAGTCCGGCCTGTCGGTTTCCCTGAATCCCTTCATAAATGTTACATTGCTTACACTCCAACAGCACGTCAAGTCCTAAAAACCATTTATCTCCATTCGCTCCTATCTAACACGCTCACGCATGCTTGCTGGAAGTCCAAGCCCCTCGCACTCAAAACCTCCTCTACCCCCTCCCTCCAACCCCTACCCCGCCTTCCTTCCACTACAGATCTATACACTCTCGAAGTCATTCTATTTTGATCCATCCTCTCTACATGTCCAAACCATCTCAATAACCCCTCCTCAGCCCTCTGGATAATAATTTTGGTAATCCCACACCTCCTCCTAATCTCCAAACTACGGATTCTCTGCATTATATTCACACCACACATTGCCCTCAGACATGACATCTCCACTGTCTCCAGCCTTCTCCTTGTTGCAACATTCACAACCCATGTCTCACACTCATACAAGAGCGTTGGTATAACTATACTCTCATACATTCCCCTCTTTGCTTTCATGGATAAAGTTCTTTGTCTCCACAGACTCCTCAGTGCACCACTCACCTTTTTCCCCTCATCAATTCTGTAATTCACCTCATCTTTCATAGACCCATCTACAGACACGTCCACTCCCAAATATCTGAACACATTCACCTCCTCCATACTCTCTCCCTCCAATCTGATATCCAGTCTTCCGTTACCTAATTTTTTTGGTATCCTGTATAGTAATAATAATATTAATTATAATTATTATTATTATTATTATTAGTAGTAGTAGTAGTAGTAGTAGTAGTAGTAGTAGTAATAGTAGTAGTAGTAGTAGTAGTATTAATGTTCTGTGATTGAATGTAATATTATAGAATAACTTATTAATATATGCTTGTTTAATGTGATAATATATTGATACAAGATAATAATGTATTAATACAACGTAGTAATTCATTGATGCGACGTAATAATATATTACCACAAAGTTATAATAATAAATTTCTACAGCGTAATGTTATGCCTGAAGGATACCTGAGGGATGTTTTTAGGGTCAACGCCCCCGCTGCCCTGTTTCCCGACCAGGCGTTCTGGTGCATCAAGATCTGACTAGGTCGTGTACAAACCAAGTTTCGTTTATCTCTCAGTGTATAAACATTATCTTCCAGTCTATAGCAGGATTCGAACCTGCACACTCTGCATCAGTGTACCCAGTACTTTATCCACACAGCCAGATTGTGCAGGTTCGAATCCTGCTGTGGACTGAAAGTTAATATTCATAAATAATTTCTCCCGTTTGCGAATTGCTAAGCCTCTCAGTGTATATTTGCTTTCCAGAAGCGTTCTAACCTATAAGTATATAGAATGTGACGGAATATTATAATATGATGTAAAAAATATCATGCAATCTAGCAAAACAGAAAAAAATGAACCTGACACGCAGTTCAATCGTATCGTTTGAAACTATAATGGCGTGGTTCGTGTGTTGTGTGACGACATGTGAGTGGTTCTGTGTATGGGGTCGCGGCTTTAGTGGCATCACAGACTGAACTGTGGTAAATGGTGGGTGTCATCATAACTGATATTTTTGTTTTCGATATTTAATGCTAATTTGTACATCAGTAATTGTTATTATTATTATTTTATTATTATTATTATTATTGCTGTGGTTCTCACACAATTTAGGTCACGAAAATATACGACTTACAGTGACGTCAGTTACCTGTACTGTGGAGGCCAGGTGAAGCCCAGACGAAATGGTTATTACCACACAGCTACGAGAACTAAATGATCTAACGAAGGTCCTTTGACCATCAGTGATTCATCAGCCATGCAAAATAATGAGCGCTTGGCTAAACATCGCTTTCGTAAACAATGGGTACGAATTATACACACACACACACACATACGAACATATGTCCTTAAATTACGTAAAGCTTAACAGAATCTACGCTAGAGTACACTTCAGAGAAGACTTAGATTACCAATACTAGGGCGAAATTGTTTTTCTCACCCTCTGCGGCACAAACTAGGGCTCTCAACACACTGGATGCAGCCTCTCACTGCCGGGAAATACAAACATAAAGACACAGGATGCACAACAAGCGTTTTAAATCTTTAATCTGAGCGAAGGGTGAGACAATAAAAGCCTGTTCTCTTACTAGTAACTCTGTTCTCTCCATATTGCAAGACCATGACGGGGTCCATACCGTGATATATGAACTACCATACTTTCTTGCGATATATACATATATATATATATATATATATATATATATATATATATATATATATATATATATATATAACTACCATTTCTGCAGACAAGGCCACCTCATATTCACTTCACATTTGTCACCGTCATAAGATGGAAATATGTGTAAATAAAGACACTCGTAGAATAGAATCTTCTTAATTCAACGTTTCGCCCCCACGACTGGGTTTTATTATGGTAAAGACCAGCATTGCTATTCTTTTTCACTTCCCGGCTATTGTTATTGTCTTCCAGGAAGGGTGTGTCACATCAGCGGCCGTTTCACTGCATTTAGTTTGAGAAAAACTCCAATTTCCTCTAACACTAAGTGAACTCATGACTTCATAAAGTCTAATAACAAAAAATATATGAAAAAAGCACCTCTGGTGGACACACACACACACACACACACACACACACAACGTTCGCAAGCGTTCCGGAATATCGTAAGGGAACTTCTTTCCCCTGCTCGCGGAATTGAATTTTAGAAAAGTTTGCGTTTCTGGGTCCAGGAACAGAGAGCGGCGGTGAGAGCAAAGAGTGCCAGGAAGCAGTGAGAGATGATGAGGTACAGGGAGGGATGTGGTGTTCTCATGAGATGAGACATGAGGTAATAGAAGGATTCTATGTTATCAGGAGATGAGATATGAGGTGAGAGAAGGATGCTGTGTTGTCAGGAGATGAGATATGATGTAGAGAGAAGGATGCTGTGTTGTCAGGAGATGAGATATGAGGTAGAGAGAAGGATGCTCCGCTTTTCGTGAGATGAGATATGAGGTAGAGAGAAGGATGCTGTGTTGTCAGAAGATGAGATATGAGATAGAGAGAAGGATGCTCCGCTTTTCATGAGATGAGATATGAGGTAGATAGAAGGATGCTGTGTTGACAGGACATAAGAGAAGAAGTAAGGAATAGGATGTTGTATTGTCACGGGATGATTATGGCTCTGAATTATGGATACAGTTGTTGGATTAATGCTCATTATGATAATAATATTATTATTATTTTTAAGAAAATATAAATAATAATAATAATAATAATAATGAGGATGATAATAATAATAATAAGAAGAAGAAGACGAAATCATACAATCTAAACCCTTACTTTAAGGCGGGTTATATTTTTCCTGCCTGTACTTAATCCATAAACTTGTATGTATGTTTGAATGTACACTCTCATTTAAATATATATATATATATATATATATATATATATATATATATAATATATATATATATATATATATATATATATATATATATATATATATATATATATTTAACATCTTGTATGAGTGATAAAGAGCCAGTAGAATGAAAGGGGTAAGGCAGCTGGGATTGATGGGATAATGACAGAAATGTTAAAAGCAGGTGGGGATATAGTTTTGGAGTGGTTGGTGCTTATATTTAATAAATGTATGGAAGAGGGTAAGGTACCTAGGGATTGGCAGAGAGCGTACATAATTCCTTTGTATAAAGGCAAAGGGGACAAAAGAGAATGCAAAAATTATAAGGGAATAAGCCTGTTGAGCATACCTGGTAAAATGTATGGTAGAGTTATTATTGAAATAATTAAGAGTAAGATGGAGAACAGAATAGCAGATGAAAAAGGAGGCTTTAGGAAGGGTAGTGGATGTGTAGACCAAGTGTTTACAGTGAAGCATATAGGTGAACAGTATTAAGATAAGGGTAGAGAGGTTCTCGTTACATTTATGGATTTGGATAAGGCATATGATAGGGTGGATAGGGAAGCAATGTGGCAGATGTTGCAAACGAATGAAATAGGAGGTAGGTTACTGAAAACTGTTAAGAGTTTTTATGAGGATAGTGAGACTCAGGTTAGAGTATGTAGGAGAGAGGGAGATTATTTGCCAGTAAAAGTATTCCTTAGACAGGGATGTGTGATGTCACCATGGTTGTTTAATATATTTATAGATGGGGTTGTAAGAGAAGTGAATGCGAGGGTGTTGGCAAGAGGTGTGAGATTAAGAGATAAGGAATCTAACACAAAGTGAGAGTTGTCACAGGTTCTTTTTGCTGATGATACTGTGCTTTTGGGAGATTCTGAAGAGAAGTTGCAGAGATTGGTGGATGAGTTTGGTAGGGTATGTAAAAGAAAGAAATTAAAAGTGAACATAAGAAAGAGCAAGTGTTGAGGATAACAAAATATTTAGCTAATGAAAAATTAGATATCAGATAGGAGGGATTGAGTATGGAGGAAGTGAATGTATTCAGATATTTGGGAGTAGATTTGTCAGAAGATGGGTCTATGAAATACGAGGTGAATCACAGAACTGATGAGAGGGAAAAGGTGAGCGGAGTCTGTGGAGACAAAAAACGTTATCCATGGAAGCAAAAAGGAGAATGTATCAGAGTATAGTGGTACCAACACACTAATATGGGTGTGAAGCATGGGTGGTGAATGTTGCAACAAGGAGAAGGCTGGAGGCAGTAGAGATATCGTGTTTGAGAGCAATGTGTGGTGTGAATGTTATGAAGAAAATTCGTAGTTTGGAGAATAAAATTAGGTGTGGGGTTCTAAAAGAATTCTCCAGAGGGCTGAGGAGGGTTGTTGAGGTGGTTCGGACATTTAGAGAGGATGGAACAAAATAGATTTTTTTTTTTGTGCGAGGGGCTTGGTAGATAATGTTTACACACACACACACACACACACACACACACACACACACACACACACACACACACACACAAAATATATATATATATATATATATATATATATATATATATATATATATATATATATATATATATATATATACCTATCTGTCTGGTTGATATCCCATTTTCAAATCCATTCACAAACTAAAAGTTATAATCATTCGATATACCCTATTTAAACTCATTCAAATTTTCGCATTTAAATTTATAAAACAAATCCATAAATCACGCTAATCAGGCCCATTCATAACACCCTACATTCAATACCATTGAAGAGCCTCCCATTAAAATCCCATCATCCAAACTCATTCAGCAACTCTATTTAATATTATTTAGGAATCCACCATTTAACCCCATCCAAAAATCCACCCTTCACTTCCATCCAAAGTCCTACCGGTTAAATCCATGAAAATCCCACTTTTATATCCTGCAAAATCCCACTCTTTAAATTCATGCAAAATCCCAATATTTAAATCCATGCAAAAATCCTACCCTTTAAATCCATCCCAAATCCCACCCTTCAAATTCATCCCAAATCCACATTTCTAATCCATTCACTTCGTCCTCCCACTAGCCCATCCCTCACCCTTGTTGGTCCTGGGTGTGTAGGAGAACATCTCTAAGGGAGCTTGAAGTGCATCTCAGGACACCTCCGTCCCTCCTCCTTGCTAGGCAAGGACATCTTATTGATCCTTGGCTTCTGACGTAAGGACCCACAACTCTAGTTCTTAAGAAGTTGGATTCAATATTTACCTTTCTTTTTTTTATCAGATGTAAGGGAGCTGTACCAAATGTATAACAAGCAGTCTGTGGGATTTATGAGTTGAGGTTCTATATAACTTCCTTCCAATTGGCTAGGAGACTGTTGGAGCTTGAGGCAAGTGAACACTTAGCTTCTTGAACGATTTAGGTGACAAACGCATCAAAGAAACCAAGGAACTAAAAGCGACCATCTTTTTTTTCCAGGGACTCGGTTTTGTCATCAAGAGCACAAATGCCTCCAGCATTCCTAACACATCTCCTTCCATTAATGTTTGGGTTTTGTGATGCTTTACCTGTTCTTATCATGCTTAGTGTATTTTTAAAAGTATTTTTGTTTTACTTTGTAAATAAATACAAAAGAAATATCTAGCTTTGGGGTGGCAGAGGAAGAAAAACATTCTGACAGCCTCGAGAAACGATCTCCAGAATTTTAAGCAAATTGCAAACACACACACACACACACACACACACCAAATGACAACCAAATGCAAAGAGGCAGAGGAGAGGTTTGTCCCCAAGGAAACAGAAGTAATGGGAAGACCAGAACGAGTCCTTGGTTCACCCAGAGGTGTAGGGAGGCAAAAAGTAAGTGTAATAGAGAATGGAAAAAGTACAGAAGACAAAGGACCCAGGAAAATAAAGAGATTAGCCGAAGAGCCAGAAACGAATATGCACAGGTAAGAAGGAGGCTCAGCGACAATATGAAAATGATATAGCATCAAAAGTCAAGTCTGACCCGAAGCTGCTGTATAGCCACATCAGGAGGAAAACAACAGTCAAGGACCAGGTAATCAGGCTGAGAAAGGAAGGTGGGAGTTCACAATAAACGACCAAGAGGTATGTGAGGAGCTCAACATGAGATTTAAAGAAGTATTTACACAGGAGACAGGAAGGACTCCAGGAATTCAGAATAGGGAGGTATACCAACAAGTGCTGGATGAAATACACACAACCGAGGAGGAGGTGAAGAAGCTGCTATGTGAACTCGATACCTCAAAAGCGGTGGGACCGGACAACATTTCTCCATGGGTCCTTAGAGAGGGAGCAGAGATGTTGTGTGTGCCACTAACACAAATCTTCAACACATCCATTGAAACTGGGCAACTACCTGAGGCGTGGAAGATGGCAAATGTAGTCCCAATTTTTAAGAAAGGAGACAGACACGAGGCATTAAACTACAGACCTGTGTCACTGACGTGTATAGTATGCAAAGTCATGGAGAAGATCATCAGGAGGAGAATGGTGGAGCACCTAGAAAGACACAAGCTTATAAACGACAACCAGCATGGTTTCAGGGAAGGAAAATCCTGTGTCACAAACCTACTGCAGTTTTATGACAAGGTAACAGAAGTAAGACACGAGAGAGAGGGGTGGATAGACTGCATTTTTTTGGACTGCAAGAAGGCGTTCGACACAGTTCCTCCAAGAGATTAATGCAAAGCTAGAGGATCAGGCACACGTAACAGGAAAAGCACTGCAATGGATCAGAGAATATCTGACAGGGAGGCAACAACGAGTCATGGTACGTGACGAGATGTCAGAGTGGGCACCTGTGACGAGTGGAGTTCACAAGGGTCAGTCCTAGGACCTGTACTGTTTTTGGTATATGTGAATGACATAACGGAAGGATAGACTCAAGTGTCCTGTTTGCAGATGATGTGAAGTTAATGAGAAGAATCAAATCAGTCGAGGATCAGGCAGGAATACAAAGAGACCTGGACAGGCTGCAAGCCTGGTCCAGTAACGGCTCCTTGAATTTAACCCTGCCAAATGTAAAGTCATGAATATCGGGGAAGGGCAAAGAAGACCGCAGACAGAGTATAGTCTAGGTGGCCAAAGACTGCAAACCTCACTCAAAGAAAAAGATCTTGGGGTGAGTATAATACCGAGCACATCTCCTGAGGCACACATCAATCAGATAACTGCTGCAGCATACGGGCGGCTGGCAAACCTAAGAATAGCGTTCCAATACCTCACCAAGGAATCATTCAAGACTCTGTATACCATATACGTCAGGCCCATACTGGAGTATGCAGCACCAGTTTGGAACCACACCTGGTCAAGCACGTCAAGAAATTAGAGAAAGTGCAAGGTTTGCAACAAGACTAGTCCCAGAGCTAAGGGATTGTCTTACGAAGAAAGGTTAAGGAAATCGGCCTGACGACACTAGAGGACAGGAGGGTTAGGGGAGACATGATAACGACATATAAAATACTGCGAGGAATAGATAAGGTGGACAGAGACAAGATGTTCCAGAGAGGGGACACAGAAACAAGGGGTCACAATTGGAAGTTGAAGACTCCTATGAGTCAAAGGGATGTTAGGAAGTACTTCTTCAGTCATAGAGTTGTCAGGAAGTGGAATAGCTTGGAAAGCGACATAGTGGAGGCAGGAACCATACATAGTTTTAAGACTAGGTTTGATAAAGCTCATGGAGCAGGGAGAGAGAGGACCTAGTAGCAATCAGTGAAGAGGCGGGGCCAGGAGCTATGACTCGACCCCTGCAACCACAAATAGGTGAGCAAATAGGTGAGTACATACACACACACACACACACACACACACACACACACACACGACACGCCCCGATGGCATGGTGGCTAGCGCTCTTGCTTCACGCACGGAGGGCCCGGGTTCAATTCCCGGCGGGGCCGAAACATTTCGAAGTGTTTCGTTCACACACACACACACACACACACACACACACACACACACACACACACACACATACAACAGGCCTAGTGTCTAATCGACATGTGCCTAGGACAAAATGGTAACTAACTAACACACACACACAAACACACACAGTGTCTTATCGACAAGTGCCTTTGAGAATATATATATATATATATATATATATATATATATATATATATATATATATATATATATATATATATATATTAAATGAGTGCTTTAATAATAGACAGAATACATTGACAGAAAACACAAACATGAACATGAATACATTGGTACAATATATCAAAGATTATGAATTTCTTCCAGCTCCTCCGAAGCCGGACGCGAGCCCAGTACGCAGCATGCATTTCCCCACTCTGGATGGCCACGCTGAGGAGCTGGAACATGAAAGTGGCTGCCCTTGGGTCACTGGTGGTGTCGATGTGTCTGGAACCCAGTTCTTTAAGGAAACGTGTTGCATTTTTCCCCATGATCCCAAGGTCTCCGATCCTACTGGGACAAATTGATACTGTTGGCTTATGTCCCTGTACTTGCCGATCTTGTACTCCTCCCTGTGGTCAGCAGCTCCTCCCTGTCGCCCAACACTGTGATGGATGTAGGTGTCAGCCAGTGTCGACACACAGGTATAATCCCCTGCTAAGAGCTTGCCATTCTTCCTAGGATAGATGGTGATCCCGTCAGGGCGGTTTGCTGGGTTGTGGGTATTGTTGGCTGTTAGTGATCGGGGCCTCTCTCGGCTGGGCATCCAGCTGTAGCAAGGGTCCTCTTTATGATGTCGTTGACCTCATTGTGTCTTGCATACCAGCCCTTGGTTTTGGAACAGTTAAGACCATGTAGACCATATTGGTCGGCTTGCGCATCGCTGCAAATACACGTATATTCCGTATGAATAGCGGCAGCAAGGCGCAGAGCCACTGCAATACGAAGGGTCTTAGGGTCGAGGGTGTTCCCATAGCCGAAATGGGAACTGTTTGGAGGAAGTCCCCAGAGTGATGTGCACTCACAGCTAGGAGATGGGCAGTCTCCCTGTCTGATGTTACAGCCCTAAGCATGTTGGCAAGGATCTTTTCAGTGCTGCGGCCGTCCCAGCTTGACTGTTTGTAGGCCAGTTCTTCACTAGGTTATATATATACATATATATATATATATATATATATATATATATATATATATATATATATATATATATATACATATAATATATATATATATATATATATATATATATATATATATATATATATATATATATATATATATATATATATATATATATATATATGTAGGTTTGTACACCCAACACAGCACACTACTCACATGCTGTACATACATGCCACCTCCACACAAATATCGCTCTATACACACGAACACAG